>MNPL01002143.1:0-19938 GCA_002081605.1 Tropilaelaps mercedesae
TATATATATATATATATATATATATATATATATATATATACTCTTCTATTACACTTTGCAGCTCCCAAAATAGCAAAATCTAATAATTGCAATGTCGGACGGCGATAACGAGACCTGAGAGCGCCCAAACGGCTGAACTAAAAATATTAACATTTTTAGTTCAGCCAACATAAGACTTTTCAATCGAATCTATAGAATGAAACAGCTTTGACAAGCATTTGAACATTAGGATCAATAATTTCCGCAACAATATCTGCCGTGTCTATTTCGAACGCCAAACAAATAACCCTTTCCCGTTTCTTATTGTTAGCATGTGTATTTAATTTTATTCAGTCGATTATAATTTCAGGAAGCAAATAGCCTTTAATCTTTATCTTGTTTTAACTTGCTTATGTCAACATATACTATTTACTGGTGCAACGGAGTTATATTCTATTTGTTGTTCTTGTGTAAAATGTGTAGAACACATGTGAAACTTATGGATTTCAATGTGTATCTTCACACCTGAAACGCACATTCAACTTGTGATACCCCGGTAGCTCCTACGCGAAGCTCAGTATCTCGTTATGTCATTCTACGTTACTCGCTGTCTACGACTAAACTCTAAAACTGACAATCTATAATGCCGTGTAAAACCTGTTAGCGTCAGGACATACCTCTATAAAGTTGCTTGCTAATCTAAAGCTACCACTCCCAGGAGCTTTCGAAACACAAAGAAAACTAGGAAGCTGGTTCCATTCGCCTACTAGCAGACTGTTTCGAGTGAAGGCTCAAGAACAAAACAAACACAACGGGACTTCACCGTTTCGATCACCAGCTTGCCACTAAAAGTCATACAAGAACACCAGCCCAAGCTTTTCGTCCGAGTTGCAAAAGCAGGCTTATACAACCGTAAAATTCAGTTTCACCGTTCTCCTGCCTGCTTCGGCATCTGCCAGTGGTCAGAAATGCCTGCAAGATTCAAAATGTGTGTATGTGCGTGTTTGCTTATCGGCGTGATAGCTTCGTCCGAGAGCTGGTTCAAACAAAAATAGGAAGCTAGCCCGTTCAAGTGTGACAAATGTTGAAGGAACACTGACCGTCTTGCCGAGCTCTGCGACGGGGTGGATGGTTGTCCACGGTACAGGCGGGACGAGGAAGACTGCTGTTGGCCGTGCAAAAGCCGCCGTAGCGATATGAGCTGCATCGACCCGTCGTTCGTGTGCAATGGACATACCTATTGCCGTAATTACTCGGATGAGATGGGGGGCTGTATACGATTTACGGTACTACGGCAATGCCTGGAAGAAGCCCTACGTTTGGAAGCTGTGCACCCTTCGCCATGACAACGCTATTCGCATGTGTCGTAAAGGCATCACATATGGCGTCGAGTTCTGTGAATGGAGCTCCCCACTAACGGGTGGGATCTTACCTGGAACAGACAATCGACACTAATAGTACTGAACTAACAGGACGATATTTGGCTCAAGGCGTTGCGGCGGCCGTTTCGATTGCACAGACTGTTCCGACGTGGAAGACTGCACGTAGCTAGAGTATCATCTAAACTATCCCCAAACTCGTAAGTACGGCGAGCTGCGCCCTGTCAATCCGCTGGGCAATGCCACTTATCCGTGAGCGGAAGGGCTTTGTGACGAACGGATTAGCAATGGCCTCGTCATTAGTTAATGAACCGATAGTTGCATATATGGCGTTCATGCTTAGCTTAATAATTTTACTTGACCTTCTCGTGATGTAGCTGAAAAAGGCGTTTAACGACAGCCACCCAGTTTGGTCGAATGAAACTGTGCCAATCGCATCTACGTTCGATGCCCCCCCCACATCGAGAACTGTCTGGAATTCACTCGACGGCGGCGCCTCCAAGGGTCGTAGAAATATTCTACAGTGGATCGGTAAACAATGTGCAATAGCCCCGTAATGGATATCCGTAAAGAATGGTTAATTGCGTAAAAATGACGTATCGATTAAAATAAACGGTGGAGAACAATGCCACTGTGATTTTAGCCTATTCCTGTTCAAGCTCATTAAATAGTATCACCATCCGAGATCGGTGGCCTCTGGGGTGCATTCGCATGCGCCTTGAGGCGAGCGACGTATACACACAGGCGCTCGGATTTAATCCCCGCCGTTGCACATTTACGCTAATGGGGGCCGTCTTACGAAATAATGTAAAACGCGCTATCGTGGACGTTAAACGCTGATGAACGGGACTGTTCCGTCTGCTTTTAAAAATGATCATTATCATTATTAAATGCGGTCATGGGAAACCTAGCAGCCGCATTAGAAAAACGACCAATTTAGCGAATACTAAACCTGAGGACATATCGGCGTTAGATATAGCCAGAGTCAAATCGATGTCGGCTGGAATAAATTCTTCCCAACGCGCAAACACACCCTTCGACATCTGTTCGTACACTTTCGGATTACCGACCAATCAACGACGGCGCTCAGGATTAAATCACAGGCAGAGTAGCTGACTATTCTGAGTGTTACGCACAATTGCAATTAACGGCGTTTCCTGACGAGAGCAAGATTGGCCTGCAGATTCTGTCTGACGACTCCTAACGCTGCGTCTTTCGACGTCCGCAGCCAATGTAGGTTGCCTTTAGTTGCGAATGCACGAGATACATTTGGAGGTCTTTAAGAAGCTAGCTAATGTCGACTAGTGATAAATCACGAGTACAATGCGCGTTCTAGTAATTCTCTACGACGCAAGAAACCAGCGCAGAGGACACTATATCTAGCCAGATGACACGGTTGATGAATGGGACATGCACAGGGCTAATCTGCACCGTCTGAAGCATCTCACATCTGTGTCTTTACTGAAGAACAGAGGCACGCACTGTTGAACCAGATCTCTTACGAAGTGGCGTGAAGAAGATCAGAACCCTTCTAAAACTTAGGCGGACTTAGGCGACCAGATACGCTTGCATGAGCAAGCATACATAAAAACGCAAGGGTTCAGTCTCCACTGTTTCATGTTTACATGCATGCAAACCTTATAGTGATGCACTGCTGAAGTAGTACCGGACACGTTGAGCGTTGACTGACGGTCTGCCCAGAAAACCGTTTACATTGGACGTCGATGCGCGCAGGTGTATTAAAAACAAGAACGTCACGATCCAGCCGGAGGAAGCTTGGTTCCTACAAGTGTTTCGTATGTTTTGATGACAAGGTATGCTCGTTATTCTAGTGACGTTTCCGTAATGTCCCGCCGCAAGCAGATGTTATCATTCTTCGGCTAGGTACGTTTGTAGTAGTGACTTTCAAAACCTTTCACTGCATATGGCCGCTGTTAGGTGGCGAAGTACCACTGAACTGACTCCGGAGAGTCCTTCAGGGTAACTTTGCGTCCCACGCGCAAACAATTCATGCGCATCGGCTGCATGCTTGAATGAAGGAGATTTTTGCACTTGTTGCGCCTACGCCCTCGAATAGTTGTGATCCAGCACGCAGTGCTACATCAGCGATAAACTAAGCACTGCGCATACAGGATTAGCAACCTACATTGGGTCTTTTGGACGGTAATTTATGGTGATAGCTGGAATCCCCGTATGCGTCCTATAACCTGTGACTTCATTTTTGCATTATCATGACCCTTTTCGGATATGGCTTGTATGCTCATGGACTCCCCATCAATTTTGTGTGCTACCTCTAAATATACAGGCAACTAACCATCAGTTCGCTGAAATTAGTGACCGCTCATTGTATGAATGGCCTGCGTTTGATCTATTGCCGATGTTCTTTAAGCGTAGCTAGCCGACACTTGAAAGATGGTTGTCACCCCGTTGCCTTAGTCACTCTCTCAACTGCACAGCGACCGTTGTCCCTCTGCTAGTGCACACCTCGTGCACATCGGAGATTCGGAACGTGTCTGTCGTGCTTTGTTCCACCAGGAGCCTATCGACCGAGAAGCTTTTTTCGGTGTACATCTGCCATTCGAAATTTCTCATCGACGCGGTTGTAGAAGCAGGCCTAAGTCAACCTTCGCCCAGGTAAACCTGTCCTTCCAGTTTTTAACGCTCCTACTGGGTCCGCAACCAGTTCAGCCATATGCTAATGCAGTATTCGCCTTTGGCGTTGAGTAGCGTCGCCTGCCTCTACTCCATCTCCGTCGCCTCCTGCCTAGGGAACTGCATCTTTTTCAGGGGCAAACGCGTCGACACCTTCCCCACCGGCGTCTGGTAAGTAAGAACGACCACAACGGGGTGGCCAGCAGGGCCCGTCCCGGGCAGGCGGTAACCGCTACCCTCTTCATCCAACTCGAGTCGGCTACCGAACTCGAACTTGATGGCTAGAGTGCCCTTGCACGCAGGAACACGAGCGTTGAACGCGTCCACGAAGTGATCGACGAGCGTGACCAGACGCCGCATCCGGCCAAGGTTCTGGAGTCGTGCGCGCACTCTCTCGTTCGGACATCGCATTGCGCGTTTCTGTCAACAGCTGTGTAAACATCCAAACGTGTATATAACTGCGCAATCGATATGTTGTTGGAAGGGGCGTGCAAAAAATTAGTTTTTTTTTACCATCAAATGAACCGTACTTTTAAGATTTCATAAAGTTAAAGGAGACGTTCTCTAATTCGCCTTTTATGCATTATTTTGGTTTTTATCATGGATCCAAAAAAGATTATTAAAAACTACCGATTATAGAAAAGCGAGCATGAGAACGGATGAAGGACGCATATCGAATATGAAAAAGTGAAGGTAAGTTGGTGGAAGTGCCTTCATAGGTACATTTTCCACCGATATTTATATATGTACTGAAGGCCAAGTTGAAAATCATTTAACCGTACTGAACTATACATTGTGCATTCACAGAGTATTTGTGAAAGCCAATCCGACACATTCGCGTACTCCTGCCCTAATTTACGTTAAGACTTGCTTAGAAATTAAGTTTCATCAGTAAAAGTTAATCTGATAGTTCCCTTACCATACCTCATGGAATTTATTACAAGCCTCACCTGACCGCAACCGTCTCCACTTTACAGGTTCTCCTTAATGCCACCGCCATCCAGTAACTCAATTTTATTTAAGTTCGAATTAGATATATTTGATGAATTGATTTTACTTTTCAGCGCAGAAAAAGACTCACCTGAGTCAATGTCACTCTCCATAAACCCTCAACATTTGACCTCCCTTTATTTCTTTCTAATCAGATATCATTCTCGCAATCGTACTCACTTTGAAAAGTGAAATTCAAATACCGTATTTAGAATATACGTTAGTCGTATTACGTTCGAACCGTACAGTTGTTGGTGGTTTACCGCGCTCAAATAACGCCCTATCTATATAGGAGGAGCTGTTACTTGGATTCCAATGGTAGGGCCAGTCTGGTTAGTCGTGTAGGAGAATGTTGAGGCTAGAATACAACTGCGGTGCTCTGCTCCTAAAGATCACTTGATAACGACGGGCCTTGGTTACGCCTGTAATGAAGGGATTGTATACGATGGTTAGCCGAGACAATAAGATGTTCTACTTTCTCGCTAATTAGTAGGGCACTAGGAAGGCACTAGTAAAAGTAGAAACCGGTAGCCTGTACATGAACTAGATGTTTTTGTTAGCATGGGCCTTCATTATTTTGCAGCTGGCGCGTTGTTTCAATGTTCGCTATTGTGATGATAACACGAAAATTCATAGTAATTAACCAATACAAGAAAATACTAGTCATTTATGGAAAACGAATACAATCGTACTCATACAAATGTGTGAAACTTGGCGCAACTGGTGGAAATTATGCAGAATTGAGTAAAAAAGTCTACATACAAAAAACAGAACGCTTCTCTAGTCAGTATTAGCGATAACAACCTGCTGACAGTTTCCACATTGTTCTATCGTTAGCAAACATAAATAGTTTACTTCTGTCATATTATTCGGCATGTTCAAAACAAATTAGTGACAAAAGCACTATCAATTCGGTTAATTTCAAAAAGGTTTAAGCCTTCACGGGACGAATCTTATCGCTTCTAAGGGGCACAATGTGTTTATATAGGAACGTCGATTTAGGTCCCTCTCTAAATATCTCATTGACTCGATGGTGCGACATACAGGTTGTACAATCGTGTTAGCCTTTATCCATTTCTAAGAGTCGGCTGTCCGTGAAGGCCCATATCATTTATGAGTCGATTGAACATCCTAAGGCATTTGTCAGTTACACGTCTATGTCTTACATTCAGTTGTCAATCCCACCACCTAGTTTCGTGTTCCGCTTTCCTCTGATTTCCGGATAGGCGGTCTTTGCAGTAGCAACGTATGCTTCCTGCCCTTTTCTACTTCGTGAACCTGCTTTGTCAAACAGCGGAGTGGAGATGTCGGATTCGTTTGGAAGGGCATTCTGGTTATTGCACAACTGGTGGCTGATTCGTATTGATCGTACAGGTCTTTCGTCGCACGACAGTTAGATTATTGGCATGGACGTTGTTGTCAACGTGTTGGGCATTCATACTGCCTGCGGTCCGTATGCAACCTATTTCAAAAATGTTTTCTATTTTTTACCTGAACGGCGGTCTCTGTTGAGAGAGCTGTTCAAAAATCAGACGCTCGTGGCGGCTAGTGGGCGTCTTTCAATTTTTGTTTTTCGGCTTTGCGCGCTGCCTAGCAGACTACCTAAGTACGAGTAAATTGTTCGCATCTTTTTCTATATCGGTTACTGACCAGTAGCGACTCATCTCCTCGTTGTTGTGTAGTAGCCAGCATAATTGCCCAAGATCCTCCATATCTAGCACGGTCCTTGCGTCCGTAGAGACAACAGCCTATCGGGCACTTTTTTTTACTAGAACCGAGCCAAGAGTGTCGGGTTCCTGCCGGCCGCGCGTCCACCGACGGCCGAGTTCTATTGCGGCTAACATGGCGCGCTGGGTGCCGGCCCCGTGTAGTGGACGCCGCAGAACATCATCACCAACGTGAATGCCAGCCGGAGCCGCGATGGATAGAAGACATCACATATCTGACTGCACCAGTAAGTTGTGTCCCGCTTCGCGGCTGCGCAGCCATATGGATACACCCCATACTGAGATTAAACTGTCGATAACTCTCACAATAACCACACGGCACAGCTACAACGCTACGGGGCGATATGACCGTTGCTTCGTACGGGAACATGGCGTTTCCAATCAAAAAAGTTCTACTATCGATGCCGCACACTGTCCGTTTGCCTAGCCGAAGATAAGCCGAAGGCCAGTGTAAATGGCTTCCTATTAAACCGAAAATTACCGAAAACATTTGGGTGATCTATTCTTGATTCTAGGCATACAACTGGTACCTTGTGTATGACCTTGACAGATCGAATGTCCTTCTTGTACCTCGGTCCCTCCATTTAACCTCCATATAACTGATTCACAGTGTGTTGACCCCTGTAAATGCGCTTTATAAACAGAATTCACATGAACAAGTCACTACACTACTTCCAGAATAGTTTAAAGAAAAAGAATCGAATGTAAATAAGCGTTAGACAAAGCTTGGACAGTTGCCATCAATATTGAGCCAAAAGAATTTCTTATTTCCGTAAGATACATGTGACCATTTAACAATTATGTTTTTGACCTTGGGTAGCAGTACTACAGTTAAATTGATATTTTTGCCTTAAGGAAGTATCTCATTTCTACCGATAGAAATCTTTGCTTCACCGAACCAGTACTGCAGCCAAGCGCTGGATTCGCAAGAAACAAACAATCTTGAGGTACTATATATACATATATACACACATTTCTAAAATTGTGAAAAAAATTGTGACAGTGTAGTTCTGATAATGAATAACATGAAAAAAGTATAATAACATTTTGAAACTATAATATAAAAACTTCAGTGATATCGCCAAAGGGAGCCGATCTTTAAGCGCAATGAGACAGCTAACGGCGCCGACCTAACCTCTATAGATCTCCTATACGATACATGCGCACCAATTGAGTTGGTCAGATAGTTCAAACGGATCAGGTTGACTATTAACACACTGCTGTGTGCAGTACAAAGGTCGAGTGGATGCACAGCCTCAGCTTCTTATAGAAAGACAAAACCGGAGTCCGGGTTGCTTTGCGGCAAGTGCTTCGCTTGCATTTTCGCAAACATTTTCACTCTGGTGCCGCAACTATTGTCCAAATGTATTCGCAATGCTCGCCAATTCCGTCTACAAAACGTCTCTACCCAGTTTGTATCATCCGGCTTCCATCGTCGGAGACGGTAACGCACCGTTCGGTATTTCAGTCGGAGCGAGTTATCTGACAAGAATATTTTTGTCGAGTGGAGAGGACCTCAATACGGGCACGTCTGACGGCCGTCCTCACTTCGCGCCCCCGAGTTTGACGATCGCTAGAATCGTTCGTCGTAGAATAAGCACTTTTCTCGTCGCTTGGCGATGAAGCTAAGTAACTAAGCGAAAACCAACTGGATACGACGCAACGAGTATCGTATAGCGTCCGCTGTTCGAAGGCGTTTCCAACACGCTTCAGCACTGTCGAGGAACGTTCGACGGCATATCTGGAAACTCGCAAAAATTACCAGAAGATCTCTAGAAGCTATCATGGCATAGTACGAGACCTTGATGAATTTAGTCGACCATTCGGCGGCGCCTTTTTCTGCGCAGTTACGGTCCGATAACGCGCTGATGTTCTGAACTCGATTTTGCTGGCAATACGTCGGCTGGCAAGTGATTACCGTATGCTCTCATTTCTTATTGACACGTAGCGTGTCCTCGCAACTGTCATCGCTAACGAGTCCGTTTTTACAGCCTCTTTTTCCTTTTATTTCGTAGACGGTGCATTCCCATAAACGTACGCGAGTGACCGGTCACGATGCTTGTATACAGACAGGGTCACGCACCAGCCCGCGCGCTCCATAAAGGACAACGCTCATTAAGATTGTCCCTGTTTATGGCCTATCCATCTTCTTTTGGCCTGTTGTCCTGTCTGAAACATCTACGCTTCAACCCTAGAAAATTATCCGTCGCTTACATCGTTCAGTGGTACGGCCACCTCCATCGCGTCGGCATTTTGGCAAGCGTTCCACAATGCCCTGTCCAGTGGAAATTTCCAGCAGACTCCGGCGCCGTTATCTGTAACTTGACGAGGGCCAACGACGCTAAGCGCACGTCGACGACGAAACTCCAACGGCCATACGACGTCGCCCGCGACGGAAGAGGCAGTGTTAGCAGCGTCGGCCGTCACCAGTAGAACGACCGGCGCGAGTCTCTGACCGCGCTGGACGCCCGTGCGAGTTTGTGGGGAGCGAACCTCGCAGAACGCCGGCGTCGCCGATGCGCGTTTGCCCGCGATATTCCGTCGCGAGTCTTTGTTTTGCTATTCGCGCTGCGGAACTGTCGAAAAACCAGCGCTCTCCGGCGCTGCTAACGCGTGTTCGCCCGCCGCCTCTTAAGAAGGGCAGCGAGCTAGGAAACGCCCGTCTGCGAAGTGGAGACACTGGACACCTTTCAGCGACGACGCCCAGCGTCGTCGCGCTCAACGCCAGAGGACGACGAACTGGACCCGCCCGTTCTGCGGCGCCTGAGAGCGACTAAGAGGGCCCGACTGGTGGCGACGCCGTCGGAGATGGTTGTACCGGCATTGGGGAGGGAAATATGATGGCGATTGTGACGTCCACGGGCCGCCTGCATATGTCCGTGTATACACGCTGGCCTCGCGCGTTGGTCCACGCGTGTGGCTAGGATACACCGATAGAGATCCGACCTGAAAAAATCACCTGTGTACCAGTCGTTGGAGGAGTTTTGGGCCGCCCGCAAAGCTCTCATAAATATGCCGGGCGAACGAAGTCAATACGTTTACCATTACGAGCCCTTCGCCCGTTCCCGGCCAGTCGCTGCATATTTGGGCCGATGCTGGCAAACGGAGGCGACTCGCGTCGCGCAGAGATTCTAGTGACGATGTCGACACGCGCCAGTCCGATCTCGGGCTATGCGACCGTTCAAGTCGAGTACGAAGAGGTGGAAAACGCACGGCGACTCCGCGTTTCACGCGTCGTGACGCTGTGATTGCCAGGAGACATTTTTCTCGAGTTCGAGGGGACTGCGTTTCGCGTCACGTTGGCGCTGAATGCGGGATTCTCTATTGTCGGGTAGTTACTCTCGCATAAACACGACCTGCTCGAAGCTGCTAAATTAGATACGTTACAAGTCGACGCAGTAGTCACGTATAGAGAATCTGGGCGTTTGTCGTCTTGGAAGAAGTAAAACCTAGAAGATATTTTACTGGTACTCGAATCGTAAACAAGGATTGGGCTATTCGATGTGAGAGATAGTTCAGTCTTGAGTGTTAGCCTCTATTAGTACGCAATTGAGATACATCTGTTGCTGAATGAACGAAGATATTCAGCTAGCAAAGCAAATTTATATGCTTCCTGTGCTTCTTTAGGACATCCGAGAGCATTGTTTTCAAAATAAAACCCTAAAAAGTCAGATTTTTTAGAGTATCTTATACATTTTACCATGGGGTGTCCGAGCGCTGAAATTTTAGCCTCGACGTCGGGGAAGGTTTCCATGCCGTCCTCAGGACTACTCCCCAGTGTTCAGCCTACGGCATCGACGATCCCTATGCGCGGTTTTACATGCGAATCGTTAGCAATAAACTAAGGAAAGTAGTTGTATTTATATGGTACCTCAAGGGTACCCGTGTGGAACGTTTGTGGTATGTTTCTGGTACTGTAGTGGTACCTTTGTAGTACGCTTGTTACTTGTTGTTGTTGGAATTTTGGAACCTTTATTGTGCATTTATCGTTTATTTTAACACCCTTGTGAAACATTAGCTCTCTAGTATGTTCTACTATTGTTGTGATTCATCGGTCGTGGTAACTTTGTAGTTCGTTGTGGTCTTGTTGCACCTATGGTTTCCCACAGCTACCCTTATGCATGGGCGTCAAAAGCTCTTAAAAATCCCTCAGGACATTTTCTGTGAGCACGAGGGATCATCGCAACCCAGGTACAAGATTCGGAGTCCTCGAGTCCGGGTACTCCGAGAACTCCCAAGGGCCGAAGCCTGTTTGGATACCTTTACCTAAAATCTTTTGCACTGAATCTATCCAAGACTTTTTCAAACAGGAAGTTATCTTTTACTAACAGCCGGCCGTGTATTGCACAACTTTAAAATCAACAAAAAATTTCGGAAAATAACCACTACTCTTACATGAATAAATAGCCTTGATGGCACGCCAGTGTGCAGTTGTCGCAGGCTAAGCTTATCGTTTCATTTTAGGTAGTTTCTGATGCTCCTCAAGTCTTCACCTCAAACTCTGAAGGTGAAGACAAGTGAACCGGTGAAATTGAAGTGGCGTTTGTGAATTTTTCATCTCGTTTCTTACTGTTGAAGTTTCAACCAGGCATATAACTATACGCCGTTGTAGTGATAGATATTTATCCTTTCCTGGCAGTTGTTGTTTTTGCGCATATGTACCAGTCTAGCCAAGTCGCTACGTTTTGCTTATTTTCGCTTATTGTTGATTGCGTCTTGAGAAGCATTGTGCCAACTATCGACGGCCTGAAGTATGGGAAAATCTCGCCGATGAGAGGTGTCTATGTATCTGTATTGGAATAGAAGTCACCTTATTATTCGGCCACTTCATGTAGCACAAAGGTTTACTCGATCAACTATTGATTTACCCGTACTACAAGATGGCCTCCAAGCGAAATTCTTCATATCAGAGGTCAGTTCGAACGCAAACATACAGATATACTACGATAGAACATTACTAAGGCGAGGACTTTGGTTTCGGGCCCACTTTTATCAGGTTCACGTGAACGGCTTTATCTCTTCCCAAGGATCCTGACCGCTCCAACTCCAAATATCATCCAAGCAGGGGCAGCCAGTTTGGCATTCATAACCAATGCGTATTTGCAGAGGCCAGCACTCGACCGGTGTTTATGCGATATTGCGTCCTCACGCGTCATCTTCGCGGTAAGTAACAACGAATTCATAGTCCGCTCTTCTAGGTAACATTGACGCTATCATCATCTGTCGTCTTCCAAATTAGCATGCGTGGACAATCAGATGTTATCGTGCGTTGGGAGATCACCCAACCCATCCGGTTAGAACTAGGCCGTCCGACGATGAGTGGAACATTTTTGCCAGCTATATTCTTTGCTGTCCTTTAACGTCATCGTAACAGTCGAGTACAGGTGAACCCATTGGCATAAAGTGGATTGTTTTGAAGTTGGCGTTTACCGAGGGTGAAACAGACAGTAAAAAATAGATGAGAAGATAGGATTCTATGCGAATGCAAAGTAACGTTGACCCTACCTAATCCGCATTGGCATGTCACTGCAACGCATGCTACAGTCATCGCGGACATACTTCCACGTAAATCAGTCGAGTTTTCAGAACATGGATCCCTCTTGCTGCCCCGATAAGAACTTCATCGACCATCGTCGGCCTCCCTATCATCACACTAATCGTTTTTCACCGGCCATCTTCGACAAAGCTTCTTAGCGCAGTGGTGATGTTTATCCCAGCAACGGCGCGCACGCAATGTCCTCATACCGTGGGGGGTAGCCATTTAGCTAGGAGCTGACGCGTGTATGGCACAAGCGAACGGTGGTGAGCCGCAGCCGGGATCTGCGAGCGAACGTTTGTCGTCGATGGACCTCCGCACCTCCGCCACGCTGGGCTTTATAGAACAAATAATGCTTCCCTTTGGTACGGTGGCCAAGAGACGATTTTTCCATGACATCACACACAGCCGTTGCCGGCTGTGCCGGCAAAAGAATAGCGGATCCACCTTGAACGGTGGACCCGGGACGCGGAAACGCGAATCGGCTGTAGGATTCTGAACTTGATGAGGGCGCGTGTATTTGAGTGTACGTACCCGTGTGTTCGTGTGTGGAAGGTTAGCTCTGGTGGATGCTACAATGGAGATGATCTTTTGGAGGTTAATGGGCGGCTTGTGGGAAAAACGGTTGAAGGCATGAACTCGTTCCTCGCGGTGGATCACTTATCCGTGTTCGTGGAATAACCACGCGATATGAGACCTGGGGGTAAACACGGGCAATACTGTCCTTTGAAGCAACAACAACGATATAGGTCCAATCCGTTCCATTGAAGGTTGATAGAACACGTCTTAGTTAGGAGGAGTTAGGAGGCCTTCTAACAAGCACAGAAGGCTTATTAGGAAGTGACCAGCTGTGGCTGTCCAATGAGCCGGTATCTCAAGGAAAACTCGAGGAGCGATAATTCTCTTCGAGTGCGAAACAGACATTTCTTTTAGGAGCCACTCTGGTCCTTCAAATGCGAGTCTAATTGAGTTAGATCGAGACCGGTTGTCGGACCTTTAGGGTGAGGGCAGCGGCTGCAAAATACGTCCTTCGGCTAGTCGGCAGTTTCGAGCTAGTGAAAGATGAGGGATGTTAACGCCTCCAGCGACCAGCCATGTCTCGTTGGTTTTCGCGGCATTATTACATCTTATGTTAATTTTCCACGTTCTCCAGTCAAATTCTTGCTGACAAGTACTTGATAGGTCTTAAATCTCGCACCGGGAATTAGTCGTATGGATGTACGGTGAGCTAAGAATGATGACTCGAAACATTTTAATGAAATAATTAATCAAGCAAGAATTCGCTAATAAAATCCAATAGATCACCAAAGCTCAACCGAGGTCGTTATTCGCGATCCAGAGATTGACCGACCGGTCGATAAACCACGTAACTCGATACGACACCCGCCCCGTTACAAAACGTGTCATCCTGATAGCCATGTGGCTACTAGCACGTACGCCTAAGTCGTAGCCAGGCTTTTTACAGTTCGTTGAGAACTGTGAAACTGTTATTACCGTCATTGTGTGAAGCATGTTTGTCGTTATGAGATAAGCGTCGCGTTGTACTATAGCTGATATAGCTTAGTCATTTGTTTATCAGTTTGTTACCCTCGCGAATTCTGCAACAATGACGAATAGAACCGATACAAGCGACTTGAATTACGTTTTTGTCTACATTACGGCGGGCGGTGATCGTCGGCGTTTGCTCGAACCCGTCTCCGGACGTTAGGTATGGCAATCATCCCTAATGAGTTCGCTCAGTAGAACCGAAATGACTGTTGCCAAATAAAAAATTTCGGAGCCTCTCAAGCTCGTCATGGCGGGTCGAACCGGAGCATACAGATCTTTGACGCTCGAGTAGGCTGACAAGTGACACTTCCGTTATTGAATCGGCTTAGTCGCAAGTTTTTCCGCGTACGAAACAGTCGTTGACGTACGAGTGCCATACCAGTGGACGGCAAAGCCGCACCCAAGCAAAATAAGCTCACCACGCGGAGTCATCTTCGAAACGGTGGTATATTTCTCTAATTGACCTAACGCAGCGCTTCAATGGCGTCTTAGCATGTCGTCTTTTACTTATTACCTCATTGTACTTTTGGATGGTCTAAAATGCATTGAACTACAATGTAATGGCTAAGGCCGTACGCCACGGACAAGATGTGGCCCTTCCGTGCGGATTTTCTATGCCCTGCGGACGCGCACGGAAGGTAGGCCCGACCGCAGAATGGTTGATGTCGCGCCGATGCCCTTGAAGGCGGCAGCACGTTTTTGCCAACGGATGACAAACAAAAAGGCCGGAGGTGTCGCCCGCTCGTCGTACGGCCGTGTCAGTCGATGATATCTATCCTCGACCATGTCTTCCGTGGGTAGCTGGCTTGACATACGGAATCTAACACGAATATTCCAAGACGTCATTCGACATTCAGAAGCCGTCAAGGGTCGGCGGTGTCAGCCAAGGTTCAGAGAGATTTTGGCCTGCACGGCGAAGCTCTGCTGAAAACTATCAGGGGACTTATTTAGTTCAGCTGGGCACGTCTACCAGATAGGTGGTAGGTGAACATACCACCGGAAAAGACGACACAAAGTTATAGGTATTAAATTCCGGTGTCGAAGTATTACACTCATCGGAAATCGTCAGGGGAAATAGTCAGAACTTCGTAACCAGCGTGTGCGTCTGCAGCCGTCGGATGAGGGATAAAATTTCGTAACGGAGTGATACACTTGTAGGTTTACCAGGTTATCATTATGTAGTTTCCACGTGAAAAAGCACCGTTTCTCTCTCTGTATATATACATATGTGCATACCTAACCTGGCTTGGAACGCTGAGCGACACGAGTGGAGCGATAGCTATGACTTCAATCTTTGAATAATTTTAAAAACAGCTCACTACTATATTTTTAACTGTAGCCGCCGACGAAATGACGCACCAAACGTGTATAACACGCGCGTGTATAACAGCAGGGCTTGAATAGCCACTTTTAAGAGATTACAACGAAAGAGTCGTGTCAACGGTGAATTCTATCCGGATGCGGTTTTCTTTAGTGGAAGCTTAGAGTGCACGGTGAGCGAGTAGCGATCTAAAATGGGTCGCGTTGTAACAAAAAATGCAGCGTTTTTCGTAAAAATAAAAAATGCGAAATCGTGCGCCTGTAGCACTCCGACAAGATCCGCTCTTCTACCCAGCGAAAAATTCTCTTGGGGTCCACGAACGTTCTGAAGCGATCCTGAAAGCACATTAGCGAATAGTGGAAAATTTAGTCAGAATTGTAGCAATCAACCGAATATCCTACATTTCCACAGAGTTTATAGATCCCCTCGGGAATATAAAAACCGACAGGATCTTCTCATTCCGTCTATATCCATCAAGGGGCAATTCTTTTAGGCGGCTGCCAATATCGAATTGTGGCCGAATATTGCCGCACATCAAACACAGCGACCAGCACATTGACCTAACATAGCAGAACCCCATGCTGGAAAAAGCAATACTGTAGTGCATTGAACCCGAGGTCAATTGGCTTAAGGCTACTACGATTTCCTCTGGCAGCGCTTTTCGGGTTTCGCTCCGCCGTTCCAACTGACCGCCCTAAAGGTTAGCAGGAGACGACGGTTCACTTGAAATAAGGATATCTGCCATAAAATGGCTGTCCGAAACACACTTTGCCCTTGGGAGTTGAAAACTGTGTCCGTAAACAATGAAAAAAAGCCCGCGATTTAAACCTATCGTCTATTTCAATATTGTGCAGCTAGTTGCCAAGGTTACGTGTTCGGTGATCACTATGGAAGGCATTCTACAATAAATGGCTGCGTTGAATAACTTTATCCGTTCATCAACCCAGACCGACCGCTGGTGATCGTGTACGCCTGCGGAGGTGCTCAGTAGGCGGTCCGTAGGCGCTCCGGAGACGCTCAGTAGGTAGCCATTGTGCCACACGCCATTAGTCCATTACAATTGTACTGGCCTTTATCGGTCGGATGACAGCGACCCGACAGCCCCCTGCACTCGCGCATCGCTCCTTCATAACAGCAACAATTTTGTTGATAGCGTTTCATCACATGCCTGATATCAACAAATGCTTTGGCAGCTCGCGAACGCTCGTATAACGCGTGTGAGCTCATCCTTGTTTTTACGACCAGTCGTCGTCTGGACTCTAAAGCGTCCGGGCGGGGGATGACACGCGTGACGTTAACGCTGGCAATGGCGGCATGCATCGTCTCCACTTAAATTTGTCATTGGCTAAAAGGAGCGAACGCTGTAGCTGTTTGGTAAAGCGGCGTGACTATGGAGCACGCTAGGGCATCCTTTGCTTGTAAAGCGGGGCTGTTTGGGCAATAATTGCCGAACAGCTACTTTACAAGTCGGCTAATATTGTCAGTGTTATGAAGTATTGAAGTAGCATTGAAGTATTGAAAAGCCTCTCAGTAGCACTTGAGGGGCGTTTCAGCAGAAATGCAGTGGCAGTTTTTTTGATGTCCCGTGAGGGATGTCCAAGATGAGAAAGTCCTGGATATTGTAATATTACTGTTGTCAGAGTTACGGGTGGAGTCTAGTTAAACTTAGTAGAACACGGAGTTGTGTGTGTTTAATGTTAACGTTGAGTGGTCAGCTGTGGTTATGTAACAGCAGTCGGAGGCCACTACATTATTTGTAGACCAAGCGCGAAGCCAGTACATACTGAGAGCACACAAATGTACTGCAACGACATCATTAAGGACACGAAAATGAAGTATTTTTTTTGGTTTACCGTTGTACGAACCTGCATCTTGTGAGACATTCACATCGAACAGAAAACAGCATACGAAATATATGTTTGCATGACATGTAAGACATATCAGTTATGTTATGTCCTCTGGCTTGTCTCGTGAACGATTTCCATTTCTTGTGCGGATTTTCCGCGCTGAGGCTCTCTTAAAAATATTGTAACACATACAATTGGAAGCCTGTGTTTCCGTTTGCATGTCATGCGATAGCATAACTATATGCTAACAATTGTTTTTCTTGAATCTCGTAGTGTAGCAGGGTATGCACGACAAGTGGTGTTGCCTGTCAACGAGCAACTAACATAATTAGCACAGAAGATTATTGCATCGATTGGTATAAAAGCAGTTTTACAAAAATACATGCAAGCGCCCTAAGAAGGCAATACCCTGCGTGTGTGCATAACCAAATCCAAGTCCCCCATGACTGAATCCAAATCAATTACGTAGACTTCAATGCCATTAAACTGTGCTAGTTCACTCGCAGGACATGGGTTCGCCCGGATGAATAAACCGACCAGTGCATGTTATATGCACAACGTACACCATTTACATCCGATGCATCTCCAGGAGGTTCTAACGCATTTGGTCGAACCCTAAACATAGGAGTTGCATCTGAGGGAGTAAAAAATGCGTTTCACCTGGGGGCATACTTCATCACGAGACGGGTTGCTAACGGCTAAGGGCCCTGTGGAAAAATCCATAACGCTCATTATCTACTACAGAGCCTGTCCAACATCTGTGCGGGTCGATTTTGACAGTACTCCAATACCTGTGCAAAGCTCGACAGCCGCATGACAGTGGCAAACACTTCTTGCGGTCTGTACCACAGAATCTTAGAGTATCGTTCGGTAAGTGCAGAGTGCGACTCGTCCGTCGCCACTAAAAACTCCAGATTCACGAAGCACGCCGTTGTGAGCATCTCGACTAATCTTGCTGGTGGAAATCTCTTAGGGAACGTCGACTCAACTGTTCGTTTTCGATGGATTCTAACTCGGCCATATGTCACGACATGTGAATGCGTAGACGTAACCCTGTCACTCCAGCGAGCCGACGTCCGCATGAGAGGCTTTTTTGTACTTGTCTTTAGAAAAACAAGAGCGCCAAAAAAGGGGTTGTTTTCTAATGGTACTTATTCAACTTTTATTTAAATTTGTTGAGAAATCTGACCATTTGTGTCAAACCGCTATGGCACCGATGCTTTAGCTTTGAACGAATTTTACAAATTTTTATTTCGTGTCTCAATGCAATGGCTCACCACATCTCGAGCTGATGGGTAAGTTATTTTCGTTACTGATCACTGGGCTCCAAATTAAGGATTTGTACCCAGGCACATGTTTTTTAACGGGGGAGGCGTTGTGCCTAAAGTAGCTACTGCACATAGTTTAATGATGTAGGTAGTGGCAAACATTTAATTTCATGTGCAATTTAAAAAAAATTCGAGCAAGAAAAAATTATATCGGAAAATATAGAATTCACGGTTCCTTAGGATTGCTTTATTTCGAGCCGCTGCTCTAAACCCAATCTAACCAACAATTTGCAATCGGCTAATAACCTGACTCACTTTTTAGCGGTCAATCGTCATTTTTCGAATAAATGTACACACATGCATCCGTCCATGCTCACCAACTCCATTCCTATGGATTCCATTTCATTATTGAACTGCACAACCCAGCCAATAAGCATACTCCGACCTCTAGACACATTCCAGTTCAACAATTGCGCCAATAACAACTCAACCGGACCTGTCCAAGCCGATCCTTCATTGCGATGTCACACGCCGGCGACGCCGCTTGGCGCGGCGTCCGACATTCTCCGCGAGAAGCGCACGCCCTCTGCCACTCAAGGACTTTCCAAACAGGCCGGGTGCGTCTTCTCCGCCAATCACTTGCGACGACATTGCTATTGGTCGAGCTATTGGTGCATTTGGACGTGACCGTCACTTGGTTACATTAGGGCAAAACTGTAGCGCTCTCATTAGTGCCGTATCTTAATGGGAGGTTCGCGGACATGACACGCTCACAGGATCCGGCTGGCCGAAGCGTTTGTATCGCGTTCGGAAATGGTCTTTTCTTCGTGACAACTTCTGGAAAAGCAAAGTAGACCCAGTGGCGACGAGCGAAGCGTGTTCAGTCTGAGTGTAAAAAACGAAATTTAATCGTCATGATTCGTAGTGACGATTTTCAGTAGGATTTTCCACTCAGTAGAAGTAGATAATAACGGTTATTGGTTGTTCCTGGAACCATGCGCGGTAAAAAACATGTTGTAAAAAAAGGAGAGCATATTGTAAAAAATCGTAATGCAAAACAGGTCCATAAATTAAGACCAGCTGAAGTCGACCCTCACCCTAGCCAATTCCCCCTCATTAGTGTGTTTTTCACCTTAGTCAATGAACACTTCAGAGGGACGCGGGCAGTCAAAACACACGGGGCCGTAGAGGGTGCATGTGTCGTCGCCCAAACAACTCTTAATATTTTTATTGCTATGCCTATGATGCCCAATAAAGGGCCCGCTTATCTGCATGGTTATAGGCCGACGCGGATAGGTGAATGGGCTAAATCACGTAAATAGCCATAAACGCGGTTTATGATTTATTCTGTTGGTAATACGCCAGACGTTTGAAAAGTGCTTGATAACGCTATCACCCTGCGTGGCCGTTCGTACGGCTCGAAAATACTGTAAAATTGCAGCGTCAGAGCAACCGATTGTACTCTCTGACACGATGCAGCGTCAAGACATCAACCGTCTGATGTCTAATGGCACGTGAGGATCTTGGTAATTTCATGCTTCTGTGCCAGAGAAGGGAAGACAGAATTGATTCGTGTCACTCGGCAGCGTAAGAAGATTCAACCGCACTGGATTTTAGCAGGTTTCACATTGCCAGGACGATGTTGTTTTCCTGGTATATATATATATATATATATATATATATATATATAT
>MNPL01002145.1:0-29225 GCA_002081605.1 Tropilaelaps mercedesae
ATATATATATATATATATATATATATATATGTATATAAATTGGATAACAGCCATTTCGACAATATGATGGCAGGATATATAATTCACAGCACTGACATCAGCAAATTCCTCATGCAGTCTCTGCAAACATTCCTGGTAAAGTGGAGAATGAACCGGATCCGAATTCTATCCATTCAAACATATGTGGCCACAGCGCACGAATGAGCGATGCAGAGTTTTCGGTGAACAGGAGCAGAGTCGAGGAAAAAGCATTTTCAATAAATTTCAGGAGCGAATCAACAATAGTATTAATGGTATTGACGTTTTTAGCTCTAGCAATACTGACGTCCCCATTTCATTGACCAGAACAGACCAATGACAACCCACCGACAAGATATCACGTAAAGCTGCTCCAACCTTTGGGGGCAGCCGAGCCTCAACAGTTTACGAACCCAGTTTTAGTTCCTCTAGGCATTATTTACGAGTTTCCATCGTCCGGTGCATGGTGCCAATGTGTCTTCCGCCACTCGAAGTGGTTAGATGAGTTATCACATATGCACCACACAACTCCATTGCACTTTTTCCTTCCATTTGTTGCCTAAGGCCTAAGGGCTTTCGAAGCTATAAAACGGTTCGACAATAATAACTCCCGAAGCTTGCGAGGACCCGAAACAGTCGAGTGATAAATAAAAATATGCATGTACCCATTGAAGCCTATTCGTGAACGCGATAGCTTTTTGTGGCCCATGCTACTGACGTGATTTTTATCCAGAATAGACACGACAACACATTTGAATTAACCCAAGTTTAAACTTTGATATGTTGCTGTTCTTTGAGCTGCCATGTGACGAGCATGGACCTTTTCAGATAACATGATTGAGCGCTAGTAAAGGAAAATGTATTTGAATATTCTTGAATGACAAAAAGTTGTAGAAGCAATAAAAGATGTACTACTAAGCTTTAATGTTAAGCACCCGTATTGCCGTCACACCACAAAAAACATATGGCAGTTGCTAACAAAGTAGCATATTAATCAAAGCTTCCAAGTTAGGCCATGCGATATAAATAAATATTGATCATATTGTCTGTCCCCAGTTGTGGCCTTTCACCGTCCTTGCTTGTCTCTCTTACAGCCAGCAGAAATAAAAAGATATAATATCCAGCATAGGAAATTTGTACTATTATATATTGAAATCGGAGAGAACTACAGATGATTTAGCAGGGTAGACTTTACAAGATAAGTATTATTAAATACTGTACTGAAATTCCAGTCTTATTCTGCGGTGATTAGGCAAAATGAAAATATATTGGCGAATTGGCTCTGGTTGATTTTTCAATTTATTGTAAATAAAGTTGCGTGTCTTTGTGTTTCAGGAAATAAGCCTTTTAAGTGTGACTGTGTTTTCCTAAATAAATAAGATTGTGTCCCTTTGGTGTCTGTGTTTTGAGAAAACTTGCAAGTCACTGCAAACATTGTCGACATTCGCTTATGTTTCGTGGTTATTACATCCAGAGATCAAGAATTTTACTGAATTTTAGTACATGTGCTTCCGGTTAGATAGTATAGATAGATAGTTCTTTTTTTAATACCTGTTAATATTCAACACAAGCTCATATATTATGATTGATGTAAATGTTATAACAATTATTAACAAATGTTTACCAAAATGAGTAAGATTTCGCGGTGATATGGTGGGTAATCTAGAAGAATTAATGCAAATTTGATTGCGCCTTTAAACAATATTGTGTTTGGGTACGTAAATAAAGATAAAGTTATTTAAAACGTTGAGTGATGTGTCCATGTATCTCAGTTGAATCGTCTATATAACTCCATTAGTGATGTGTAGTTTTTCAACTTTACGGATATTCCTTCGGTACTTATACTTGACATCAAGTTAATAAAAAGTACTGTTTTCGGTATATCTGTTTCTCTATAATAAAGTACTTTCTCATGGTAAATGGTTACGACCGATTTGGTCTTTGTTTTTTTATGAGTAAACGTTTTTGCCCCTCGTCAATAATCTCACAAGCATCGGCTCCCAGGCGTCCTACATTGCACAGGCGTGCCTACTTACATCTTTGATTGTCGCAATGTTAAAAGCAATGCCTGCATAGTATACATGCGGCCATATATGCGTTGGATACCAACCTTACCCGCCAATCTTTCAATCGAGTGAGGCAAATGGATATATATTCGGATTTAGATATCATCCATCATTGTGGCAACGGCGAAGCTAAAGTTACTGGTTGGAAGTGTAGGCTGCTGCTGAAGTTTGGCAATGACTGAACTAATGTGCATACGAACAGTTAACTCTATGTATGCATCGGTATTGCTTCGTGTGATCCCTCGTTCACTAGACCTGAGGAAGATGTATAAGGCGTCTTAAGAGAAATCGTGAGATTGAGAGAAAAGCCTTTTTTAGAGGGTTTTATGCAGTTGGATCCACTATTAAATTCCTCGCTATCGTTACATGACCTTAGTATTAGTGGAAATACAGTCTGTAATGCAGAACATCTTGAAGCTTAGGTCTCAACTGGGGTTCCCGTAGATACCGGTATAAATAAAAAATTTAATAGAACGCTGAGGCGTAATACTCACTACAACAAGGGTTCAATACAAATAGCGTGTGTACTGGCTTGTGTAGAAAAATTGAAAAGTGCATTCATATTATCCTAATCACAATGTCCACAATCGAAACTAGTTCTCCACGAAACATACCTGGTACAAGAATTCACTTCTCATTGATCGGTCCGCTTGTAAAAAGCAGAAACACAATTTGTTTCTATTCGACTCAATAGTAAAGTCATAAACTATAAATTTTAACTTTTGCGATGAGAGTACTCATTTCGCCCTGTAAATGTCCAAGCTTAGTAGCGGCTATAGCAACCCGAACGCGAGTTGGCCATTTTGCACAGACTTGGGTATGCGCAACATGAATGTACCCTTATATTCTTAGGCGATTCAGCCTGTCACAGAAGATCGTGTAAAATAGAGCCACGCACCAGTCGTGTTGAGCTATCATCACCCACACCTACAAAATAACTATTGCGGCCTTCCAATACGCTAAACAAAATTTACAGGAGGGTTCCGTATCATGAAAACCGTTTTTCGAACAAAAAAAAAGAGGTGCCAGTGACAACCTCAAACGCTCTTCAAAATGTAGCCCTGGAATTCTGCTTATATTTCATAGACAATTATGTGAGTGTGGGTAATAGAAGATGAAGGACTTCATCAGATATTTAAAATAAATGTTTATGCTGCCTCTTATTTAGACTTGATTACCAGTCCAACAACCCGACGTTGATCAAGCAGTAAGACTGCAAGTTGCAATGAATATATTGTAGTGCAAAATATGATTTCGGCTGCTTTGATTGCACTAGACAACAATCTCCGAAAAGTTTCACAGCACATTTACCCATTTTAGACGTAGCGAACGGTGTTATTTCTTTAACATACCGGTAGATAGGTGAATTAGACAATGTCCGTAGAACCATATCTTTTTTTCGCTGTGCAAACATCTTTGTATGACGACAAGACGCGTTTCATCGTCTCCCAGTGAAGACGCAAAACTGATGTACCTACGAGCACTGCGACGTTTTCAATGTCTCGTAGACACCCGTTCCAATCTAAACTGGTGAGCTTTTGAAATTTTTCTTACGTCTTTTTTTACTTCATTTTCCTTGTTTTATTTTCTAATAAAGTTCACCAATCTAAAAATATCTTCTAGACGAAATTGGCTCACCATCGTACCAACATTTTTTATGGGGTTTCGGGTAATGCTGATGGCCTCACCCCTAGGTTCGGCCTTTAAGTAAGTAAGACTTTACCTTGACACCCTAGGAGTGTGAGACGAGTAGCTCCCTACTTTTCTCCTGTGTCTAGCATGCCACAGGTATTGTTGGAGTCAGCTCCATGGAGTGTGGTTGCGGCGGCCCTACCTTCCACCATGTTATCCTTCCGAAGAGAAGAGTCTATTCGGAAATGGACCATTCAGATCGCGCAAGTCTGCGTCGCCTATGTTCTTCCTTTTAAACGTTCACAGGCATGATGGCATTGAGCCAGTAACTTTTCACGCTTCGCGATCCTTCAGTATGTACCCTACAATCTCTGGAATATCCCCGGGAGAACCGATCATAGTATTCTGGGTTTCACTTAGAGCAAAACAGTGCAACACTGTGTGTGTCACGTCGTCTACATCCCCGTGTTGGAGAGAACGCACCGGTCCGGGTCGGACTTGCCTATCCTAAGAATTTAGCTCTGGAACTGCCACTGTCCACGTCTCCTTGTTTGAAATACGTCATACTTCTCTCCTTGCCCAGGAGCTCTTATGACAGTAACTTAGCTAGAACCAGGAGAGCCTCAGTCGACACTGTTCGGTACACACGGCTTACCCAGCGTCCTCTGAGCTAACCGCATACTGCTTCTATAACTTACGCTCCGAATTGCCATGATGAGGCGCGCGAGGTTTAGGGAGAGTTTTTGGACTTTCGAAGCAACATAAGCAATACGTATTTTGCTGTTAAGTCCTGTTTCGAGCATCATCCTGAGGTACTTGGCTTTTTTACCGATTCCAATTCGGTGTCCCACTAGCGTCAGGTCGATCTCTCTGGTTTTCTTCTTACCTGTTAGGTACAGTGCCTCGCTCTTATGTGGCGCCAATTCTAGATGGTTGTGAATCATTCAGTCGTTAATTAGCTCCAAAGCCTTATTGCTGACCGCCTGTAAGGTATCTTCTTTTCGGGCTGTGATTAGAAGGGCCGAATCGTCGGTGTATGCCACAATCTGCGCTCTTTCAGGTAGTTCCAGTTTGAGAACACCGTTGTACGCTAGATTCCAGAGCACGGGTCCTAGAATCGAGCCCGAACGGACCCCGCAGTGATCTGACGCTCTTCTTCGTCGACTATAAGACTCCTGTGGCTCAGGTAGGCCGAACTGATCTTACGAAGATACGCCGATATGTCTTTTCTGCGAGGCGCTTCTATAAGAACTTTCCATTCATTCAGTTGAAAGCATTCCTGACATCGAGCAGAATAAGGATAATGAAATTCCTCATTTTAAGAGTCTTTATGGATTCCTCGACCGCTCTTCTCATTATTATATTCAAGGCACCAGAAGTGGACCTTTCTTTACGGAAGCCGAATCGAGTCACTGAGAGAATTTCTTTAGCTTCAATTTCAACATTCAGCTTTTCAATCAGAATATTCTCAAAGATCTTTCCCGCAGTATCCAGTAGACATATAGAGCGGACGGAACCGGGTTTCGTCTCCGCCTCCGACTTCGGACAAAGTCCGACTTCTTTTATAAGGTTGGAAATCTTCTCTCTTTCAGCAGTTGATTGGCCAGTTTTCGAAAGATCTCCGGCCTTAGATGAACCAAGAGTTTTATAACCTCCGGCGGAATACCATCCGGACCTTCTCGGAGGTGCTAGACGCCAGCTTCTTTCCTGGCCTCTTGACTTTTTCGGGATTCACCTTCGGTATGTCCTCAAGAGCAATCTCAAAAGTCTCCGGGATCCTGGCCGCCTTTGTCGGAAAGAGGGTGTTGACTTCCCGCACTACATTCGGTGGGATCCTGGACGCCTGTGAGCGCACCTTTTCCCTGACAATTCGGTAAGGCGGGCCCCATACATCGCTCTCTACTTCTTTCACCAGTTCTTTCCACGGTCGGTCTTTACTTGCAGTGATCAGCTTCCGGAGTTTCCTCTATGCTTCTCGATAAGCTTTTCTGCCAACATCGATCTTTTTCCTCCCTCCTTGTGGGCTTTCACCTCGTCTTAGTGTTCTACTCAGCAAAAAACCCGTTCTGCTCCACTTCCTGCGAAGCCGGATGCATTTCCTTCGAGCTTGCGCTATCTCGCCCGTCCACCAGTACTTCGGTCGCCGACGGTTTGACGAAGCATTGTGAATCGGTTGTGGGTATCGGGTCGTATTTGCCTGAGTGCAGGCTGTTTTAAGCAACGCGGCGAGCTGATGCTCATCCGAGGTGCCCTCCTCGGCACCGCCACCCCCGTCGCAAGCCTCTTGTATGACCTTTTTCAGGATTATCTGGTCGAGCTAATTCATGCGTCGCGAGCAGACTCCGGTATGATGTGACCTCGTAACGCACATATCTGTGGTCACTCAGTGTCGCCCCCCGTTCTACCCGCCACACGCCGCTCACCATCGCTAGATCGACAAATGAGGATCCTAATGAGCTACAGAAGGTGCGAACCCTAACGTTGTTAATCGACGTCAGGCCAACGTCAGCCATCCAGTCCACAAGAATGCGGCCCCTCGTGTCTGTCCTATTATTACCCCAGATCGTACTGGCTGCATTAAAATCCCTTGTAGCATTTAGTTTTTGCCCTGTCTGTGATTTAATGCTTTGTTTTAGTTCCTCCAGAAGGGCTTTGAAATCCCGATCCTCTCTTTTGGGTGAGAAGTAGCACGAATAAAAGGTTACCATTCCATCGACCTCGATCCAGTAGAAGCCATGGCCTACACCCCCGTTTCTAATCGCGAGACTATTTTTTCCCGTCCACCATATGGCAGAGTTACTATTCCCGTCCTCGACCCACCCTGTTTTCGTAGTACTGATCCGTTTGTCGGGCAGAAAGAAGGCATATGCCGACCCCCTTTCTCGACTTTTTTTTTGAGAAAGTCGTGTGCCGCTCTGCACCTGTTAAGGTTTATCTGCGGATCTTTAAGCATTAGTATTTGACCCCCCCCCGGTACCCCTTGTCTATTATTTGTAACTGGTGTTGGATCGTTACTTGTGTTCTTCCCAACGGCAACCCATTCACTCCACGCTTTGGGCTTCATGTTTTTCTTACGCCCCTTCTTCTATATCTGTTGGCACACCCCGACCCGACTGCTGTGTTATGCTCCCCGGTGTCGAAGCCTTTCGGGTGATCTCCAGCGATGTGTCGTTACCGTCAGCTGCCTTTGGCCTTTCTTTATTTTTGTCCTGGTCGCACCGCCTTGCTCGGATCTGTTCTATTTCGTTGCGCTAAACTGGGCAATTCGTGCTATTGGCGCGACGTCCCTCAGTGTTACAAACACGGCACCTTGGTTTTTAAGCCGGGCGCACGTCGATGAGGTGGTTAGCTGCACCGCATTTGTAGCAGGTCCTTACTGGTCCCGTTTTCTTACAGTCTCGAGCAATATTCCTGACGAGGTGGCATCGGAAGCATCGCTGGAGCTTGATCCACTCCTCAGGCCTGCAGGTAGATCACCCGAACCTGAGAGTTTTGGGAGACAGCACTCTCTTTGCCACCGCGGCAGAAAAGGTCAACCAAGCCTTATTTGCCCCCGCGTGCATCTTGGTTCCGATACGGTGATGCGATGTGGCCTCTCTGTTACGCAGAGTACCCGCATAAGTTCGACCTTGATCGCTTCCGGCTTCAAAAGACAGTCGATCCCCCATAGAGCCATGGACGGCCCGCTGAATGTTTGTCGTTCCGCCTGCATTGCTATCTGGTCTTTGATGGCGGCAGTGAAGGCATCTCCTTCTCCCATGCGGTTTTCTCGTACTTTGAGAATGACGTCTCTGCCTTGCCTACCCTTAGATGCACCAACGATCGTAACTCCGCTGTCCTCTGACCTGAGGTTGCTTCTCAATTCTCGCAGAGCATGTGCAAAAGACTTACCTTCTGCAACTTTGACCCTGATGGTGCTTCGAACCGGGGGCTGGCGCACACTTCCATCCGATCGACGGTGCGAGAGGAGTTCTTCGTGCAGACCTCAACGCAGCCGTTCGATGTTTTGCTCTTTCGACAGCAGATTTCTAAAGCCCTGAAGAGGTCCGGGCACCTTCTGTTTTAGGCGATGTGGATCGGCGATCGCTCCGTGCTCTCACCTGCCAGTTCAAGTGTCTGGGTCACGGTAGCGTAAAGCACTTGAAGGCCTATGGTCCCGAGGCGCTCCTCTGGGCCCAGAGGGAAACTGCGATGCCAGCCCCAACAGGGTAGCGTCTGGATCCGGGCCCTTGGTGACTGGTAGACCTCTAACGTCCCATGACTTTGTAAAGGGGTCAGTTTGGTAGGCCACGTGTTTGATTGCACTCTTCGACCATGTTTCCTCAATAATGGCCACCTGGCCATCAAGGTAAAGGTTGTTACCTACGATCTCGTTCAACTTCTTGAACTCTCTTTCCTCCTCTACTTTTCTAATTGCTTTTATCCAGCTCTTTCTCGAATCTGATTCAGGTTAGGTTTCCGTGATCGGTCGTCTCGGGTTTTACCCCAACGCCGGTTTTGCAAGTCCTTTCCCGCTCGCATGCTTTAATTATCCTGGCCATATCTATGCATTGTTCTTGTAGCATAGATATTTCGGCTCTTAGGGCATTTACGACAGCCTCATCGTAGCTTGCCTCCAAAATGTTTCTCTTCATTCGCGCCTGTCGTGTTCGACCTCTTTTCCTCACAGTCTTTGATCAGGATCTTAACTACCTTGACCAAATGAGAGATATTACTTTTTATCTCGCACTGCATGTTCCTGTACTTTCTGCACAACAGGTCGAGTACCCCGGTGTGCTTCGACACGCCTGCCATCGCCTTGTCGAACTTTCGTGCCTCGTCCTGTATTGCTCGTTTGGTTTCATTTCAGCTCTTTTCCGCGGGATTGATATCATTTATGGTAATTGGCGAGACTATCTCATCAATCATTCTTTTCTTGTTTACTGCTTTGACCCTCGTCTTTAGGGAAGTCGCGCCTTCTGGTCCTGTTGCGTCGTTCGCTTGGTAACCCAGAGTTGTTTGACTGGGGTCCTTTTGAGTGCTCCACCTCCAAAGAGGCTTGGAACACCTTTCGCCCTGTTAATTCTGAGACCTGCATTTTACTACTCTTATCGATAGCAATTTTCGAGATAGAATTTCCCGTTCATGATCTGGCTCCTGGAGGAGACGGCATCGCCACTGCTAGATTTTCTGCCTGGTCTTTCGTCATATTTTTGGTTGGGTGGAAAGTTCCAGTTGCTGGGTGCACTATACCAGCATAGTTTGTATTCGTTTTTTTCATATTTGTTTTTTCCAGTATTCACACTTCACTTAGATTTGATGTCGCCGCTTCAGTTCTTTCTAGATGGATTGGCGGCCATCCTTTAAGGGGTACTAAACCTTGTGTGGCCTTCCAGTGCACCTTTCGGATTGCAACGGGTCCCACCCGGGCGCCACTTGGCACCATAGCATCCTCGGGATTGATGGGTCACCCGACCGACCAACCTTTCGGGGCACCTATAAGCTTCATGTTGTCAATGCAAGGGTGGGCGCTAGGGTCAGGCCAACCGCCCTTCCCTACAGTGGATGACACAGCAGTCGAGACAGTGGCGAAGCTGCCTCGGGTTCCTGTACTATCCACCGACCTGGAGTGCAAGTCCAGTTTTAATGCTGTACCCTTACCAAGACTTTTTGCCTCCAAATTCCGGCCGCCTCCGCTTTCTGAGTCCGAATGTTCTGTAGCGCACGCGCGGGCTTTCCCTTATCCGCCACTTGGAAGCGCGCCCGGTGTTGTCGCTATATAAACATCTGGCTCTTAGCTGCTGAGTTAGAAAAAGGCTCAAACACTTAAAGGAAAGAGATTAAAAGCAAATGAACAAACTTAAAAATTTGTACGGCGCTTGTGAGTTATTTATTTGTGGTACCATAGGACACTACAAAAAAAAACGTATCATTTCGAATTTATAATTAATTAAAGGTATAATTGAGAAAATGTGGACGATTATCGTTACTATCTTGCTTGTTTCTTTAATACTCGTGCATAATAAAGCCTACGACGTAAAGCGGCGCATTTATAATGATAAAAACCTGATCAATATTTAACCCGTTGCCGTCATATCCCTTTCCCTTGTGGGAGATCTGGTGTCTTTATTTTCGTGGATTGACCGCTAACATTGCCAAGTATCCACCTCTCTTCCTTACCCGTATAAATAATTCATCAATGAATGAGCGGTAGCTTCACAACTTTGGAGTATATTTTAAAGTGATTCAAAATATACATACATACCGCATACAAACGATGTTCTATGAGCGTTGAATGGGCTAGACTCAAAAAGCACTGTAACATGCTATGCATTCTTAATGGAAACAGCAAGTATTTACATGTTTCATGTCTCTGGCAAAGTATTTTAACTCCTCATAGCGTAATCACGGTTTTATTAACATCAAATGTAAACCTGTGCAGTTAAGGCTCGCGTGTGTCGTAGTACAGAACGTGTTGCCCAATTCATGGCCAAATAATAGTACATTTATATGTATATTATTTTGTTTTTTGTCTGTCATATTTTCTCATTTATTACGTCTCTTGGATCCTCATTTTCAGAGTGTGACCGCATGTTTATTTCGACTCCAGAGGGCGCGCGTAATGGTACCTTCTCCGCTCCGCACATGGACATCGTAAATAGCGGGCCAACGATACCCGCTAACGCTAACGGTACGCCGCTAAGTTTTTTCCATCTACAATAATTCCGTCATAATATTGCAAATGCAGCACTTATTACTGATATTAAGATTTGTAAATTTTACCACACAAATTGATAATTCTGCAAATGTATCAAGTAGTCTAGTGGATTTGATAATGATGTGAATACATGTTAAATTTGGACAAGGCGGGTCGCAGAGAAGACATGTGACGAAGAACAACCCCTACTATGATAGCATCAGTTAACGTTCGATAGACGAACAATACACTTCTCTGGTATAGATTACTTAATTGTTGAGACGATTTGATAAGATCCAATATACCAAAGGCTTTTATATTAGTGGCATAGATTTACGTATGGCAATCTTAGCATGTGTGTACGCCACAGTGAAGTACATACTATAAGCAGTTATAACTTTGACAAAAACACTAACAGGGGTGGTTTCTCGTTGTCAACTTCTGCCATTTGCGTGGTTTTATGATAATGGAGATGATGGCGTGGCGTTACCGTCCCAGACAGAGGAGTACTAGAAGGTAGCAGTTAGTGTTGTTGTTCCTATTCAATGTGCATGTACCACTTGTAGTGGACTTTGGTAGGAAAGCTCGTTGACGGATGTGATGCATTACAAATATACAGCAAATTAGTCAATCGTAGCATCTTCTAGTGTACTTCATGTGTGAAATGCTCCTTGCTTCTTGTCCAAAATCATCATTCTTGTTCGGCCAGTGACGCATCAGTTACTACTGGGTCACTGAAGGTTGCACTGTTTGCACTATATGAAGTATGGGAATCGAAAGTATACCCCATCTAAGCTTTGCAGCTTAAATCCAGCCTCGTAACCGAATTCACTGTCTGGTCATACCGGTACGAAATCGAGTTATAACATGATAATTGTAATCGTCATACCGTCGAAAAATAAGAGAATACTTGAAAATTTCATAATAAAACATAGAGATTAAATAAGGAATCATAAGGTCTTCATAAGAAATTCAATCCACACACGATTCGTAATTTGTATCGTTCTTTCGGTAATTTGCCGTAAAAAGACTTGCCATAAAGTAAACATATGCAGAGACTACCCGTCAAACACTTTTCACACAACTGAAACGACAACTGCCTCTACTGGTTGGTGAGATAACGTTTTCTTAAAGCAATCTACTTTTGTTTATTGAATTTCATCAGGGCAGCTGCAGAGAGAATCTAATGTGATCCGAGTAGTTGCTAAATAGCGTCATTGATTCGTTTTCTAGGTGGATCAAGTGTGACGGGCGGTGGAGGCCCTGGTGGTTTGAGCAGTAGAGCCCGACAATGCATATATACATTCATCGCGCAGCCTGGGGAGCGAGTGGACGTAACGTTCACTACGTTTCGAGTAAGGGGCTCGCCGCCCGAGTAAGTTCTTATGGACGATTGAATTCGGCCATTTAGACTGTACACGTTGCTGTGTCATGCAAGGCGTCATAAACTATTGATGATGAACTATTAAAAATATAACCACATATGAAGTGCTTTTTTCTTATTGTTCACCTTCTCACCAACTTAATGTGTCATATTATTATAATATTGCGGCTTTATTACTATTATTATTATACAACAAACAAGGGTATCCTAAAGTCATAAGTAATGCACATACACCGTAATTATTTTTATGTAATGTTCCATCACACATTACTAGTTATCCTCTGCTGACGACCTCAATGTCTCGACGCATGCGCGTACCCCTTGCGACTGGAGACACGTACGTGCACGTGTTCGATCCCCGCTGTTGCACAGTTACGTTTATGGAATTCATCTTACGAAGTAATGCTGAAAGCGCTACCGTGAACGTTAAATGTCGGCTGACGGTCAGCCAATATTTTTTAGTCATTCCTTGCTGAAATAAAGGCTGAAATAAATTTATGTTTTACAATGACAAGAACTAAAATAATAACAATAATAATAAACAATTTCTGATATTGGTTTAATCACTGCACGAGGCTTGCGATAAGTTTAAGCACTTCCATGAGAACAGGTTTATTATGTATTCTATATTATGTTACCGTCGATGCAAAGAATCGATAAATCTGTGAACGTGACTAAGTGCTCTCCATGTATATAAACGGTAGATACTGTCTTGGGGCAGTTTCACGTCGGTGGTGGCGACAATGTCTTCTACACAACGGTCATAAACCAGAATCGAAAACGTGAGGTTTGTTTTGATCATTGCATTACCGAATTGCCAGTAGCTCACATCAAACGACCGATAGTCCGAACTGCCTCAAGCATTTTGCTGGGCATACTTGAAAACTTGCGATGACAGCATAAGGAATACGCTTTAAACAATTCGAGAGGGGTTTATGTTAAAAATATACTAAGAGACTCTGACCATTAGTAAAAAATACATATGCATACACAGGGATGTTTATATGGCTCCATAATACCCCATCAATTGCTGATTACATGCGATATAAAAATAATAATTTTCAAAAGTGCACAAAAATGTAATCCAATCTCCAATATTCTTGAGTATAAATTACCGTCTCGAAGTTGACCTAGCTTTTTAACTATACTCCTCTTTCTTCAATCATACCAGTTTTTCTCTGCCTGTCTGCATATAGTTGATTCTTCAAAAAAAAAAAACGGGAAGATTTAATGACAGCCGTTGTAGGTTTACGGGGTCCATCTTATGAATTAATTGAGAGTGGCACCGCGGACGTGAAATGCTGGCTCTCGTCAGCTATTAAGATGTTTTCGTTGTGATTTCATCAGCTATTTTATACAGTAAGCCGTCTTCGTGCGAAACACATGGCTTACCTCAAAACCTCGTTTTGACTCCTTCGCCCTAAGCTCGGCCTAAGACAGCAATTCGAGCAGTAAGAAACGAAGCCGGCTGTAGAGCATCACTTGCAACAGCCAGTGCTGTTACCGCCGCTGTTGTTAAAATAAATACAAACTGGTCCTATTGCTTAGGAAGTACTAAGGTATCTTATTCATATTGACTATTAGCGACGACACAAATCAAATTACTGCGTTGGGACAATTGGACCTATTAAAGAAATAGGACATGGGCGTCCGGTGGAACCAACGGAATTATGGCGATGACGGCGATCAAATCGTGGGCGATCATGTGAAAACTCGGGCTTGCTCGAACATCGTTAAGCGCGTGCTTGAAAGCGGCACGCCAAGCGTCACTTCGGCCGAATCGCGACAGCTTAGGGAGTTTTTTCTTGACTAGTATTCAATAATAGATTTAATTAGATCAGCCCAATCACAGAAGGATTGCATTGCCGTTCGAACGCTTCGAATAGCGTTCGCTTCGAAATGCCAGTTTTTTGTCGAGGACAAACATACCACTTCGTATCACTAAAAAATTGATGGGGGCATTATACTGCCAATTGTCTGCAGGTTACTTTAGCGTCTTTACGGTACAACTAACCTTATTCTAGGCACCACACCACGAATTCTTTACGTGCGTGCTTGTTGTTCATTCTGAAAAAAATATCTATGGGGTTTTTAAATTCAGTTTAATACGGGGTGGTGAATCATCGTTTTATTTTATCCTTTGTCGAGCATAGTGGGCTGCTGCATGCGGTGAAATATTTTAAAATAATTCTACCTTCTAGAAAATTCCAAATATGTCTAATCCTCTTCCTGCTAGACATATGTCAAATCACATATTTGAATATGTACGGTCTAGCAAGGGTAAATTTATTAATAATATTCTGATTCATCCAATATAAAGTAAAACCAAAGTTTCATTTGATTTTCTGATCCGCGAGACCCTATTTAGCGAAGGAACGAAACATGCTGTAAATTTTTTCTAGCATAATTTTCTTGTTTTCTTGTTAATTAACTGATGTTGTTGCTACACTGGTGCTCAAACGTTATTATTTAGTGTGGAAACGGTCCAAATTAATCAGCTGTCGAGTGCAGTTGAACCTAGTAGAGCAGAATGGTTCCCGGCAGAACCAGAAAACTTTCCACAATGATCACTTACATATGGGCGATGGCCGTCGAAGTGCCGTCAACCCGGTTAAAAATTCGGTTCGAAAAAGGCCTGCTCAAACCAAATCAAAGTTTTCGCTCTGCGGTGGCGATACATTCACTGAAGAACAAGTGCAAATCGCCAGAGACAATATCTGTTCGTACTTCAATACGATAATGTGTTTGCTTAGGTCCACGTACACGGAAGATGATTGGGCAGAATTTACGACAGTGCGAATGAACATTGTTGTTAAAATTGTAAAAGACAGAAAAGGATGACCCCCGAATTTCGGCCAACTCATAGACGACACTCATAGACCAGACACTTGTGGCCATACAATGACCAGAGCAGACCATATATAAATGCTCTTCGCGCAACTCTTCAGGAGTCGCATGCAAAGCAAATAATGGGGTTTTTTCAGGTGTTATTGGACCATGCGCATACTAAGATCATTAAATTCTATGTGAAAAAAGTGCCGACGAAAACAAATGAACACAGGCATCTTGAAGCGTACAATAATTATGAAAGAAAAAAGTTAATGGCCGATGCATTACGCCAGAGAAATTCATTTATTTGGCTCAATTCCGAAATGTCTCGGGTCGCATAATGGTCTCATACTGAATATTGCCCGTCTGGTTCATTTAGAAGGTGATGTACAATACTCAAACACCATAATGTTAAGAAACTTGAGTTGGACGTGCCAAGCGATTACCCTGTCGAAACACATCTTTTTAATAACGGGGTTACCAGGACTCAAAGTATTAGGGAGCAAAATGTGTGTCAGTAAAAAAGTATTGTTTTAGGTTTTAATGTCAAATCTCCCACTCGGGCTGTGAGAGAAGCAACTCCCAGGAAAACTAGGCTCAAGTAAAAAGCTTTATAAGGAAATCTGCACATCCCAAGCTTGTATCTACAGGATAAAAGAGATAAGCGGCATAATGATTATGATGATGAGTCTGGTCCCAGCACGCTCCGTCTTGAAAAATTTAATGTCAAAATTGATCACCCTGCTCCATCAATTAATGACAATTAGTAGGAATGACCAACATCTCACGAAGCGTGTTGTATATCTGATATTGTAGGCCTATTACGTTAGGTTAGTCACTTTTGCATTAGCATGATTAGCATATGCTCGTTTAATTCAATTTAAAATCGCGACCAATTGCAGATATTTCTCCTTAAAGTAATTGCAAGTGTTTACAAAAGACGAGTGATCGCACTGATTCTCTGAAAACGCTTAACCAGACCTCATTTGCTGCCTAGTGTCTATTATACAGATATTTTTAGGTGACAACATCAAGTTAAATTCGTCACACATTTACCTTTACCTCGCACATTTATCGGACCCTTTTGAGCAAAACTGTTTCAGTTGTATGTCTTCATGGATGCCATCGATAAATTTGTTGATACAATTGTTGAGTTCTTATCTGAAAATGTCTATCTTACTTTATCTCCGTCATTGCTTGGCACGTTGTGTAAGCCTGCCTTGGCACCATCTGTCCGACTGTTTTCTGATACTTAGGGAGAACTGTATCTTTTGGAGACCTCAGTGAGATGGTGAAGAATTTCTAGAAGTCTGCAAACCGATAAAAGGTAGATGTAGCTGGTTGAAACTATAGGGGCGCCACAACCCTGTGGTGTATGTGTGTAACTCTCCTAAGCCCTTTTATTTTGATTAAAGGAATCATCCACATCTTAAGAAATGACAAAATAAGAGTAACGCCCCCCGAGCTACACTCACATGACAAGAACAGCGCGAAAAAGCAAAAATCACGCTTTACAGCGAGTTACTGCAAAGTTCGCAGAAACGAGGACTGCCCCAGTTCTCCTGCGCATGGCCCCCAAACGGCTCGTTTCTACCGAGCTACATACTACTGGTTTTGATGTGCAAAATGCTCCCCCCAGAGCCGCCTTTTGCAGGAATGGCGCTATTCAAACGCCAAGATTTGGCTACACCTCTTAGGACCACGTTACAGTTGGAATAGGACATTACAACTTGGGTGAAGAAAATTCGACAGAACTGTTGGTAAGGATGCTAATGCAGAATCTAATGCAAACCTTGTTCATATTTATGAGGCAGTAAACCATCGGCTGCACGCGCTACGCTCAACACACCCAAGATGACCACAATGCATTTATGTTCTAGGCCGTGATTGGGGGCTAAGCAAATGGAACGTAGCCCTAGGGGAAGATTAGGCGTCTGGGACCTTCTAATTTTCCGTATGTGTGTATCAAAAATGAAAGCATGCAGAGCCTCCAAGAGAAGCTCAAGAGTTAGGGCTGCGGGATTAACGTTAGTTTCTTGTGCAAGACTGGTAAACGACGACGGAAAACAATCAGTTGGACATGCTCTATTGTTTCTTAAAAAAGGATGGGCCTTGATCCTTAACATTTAACAAAAGGTAACATCAACGTCAAGTAAAGTTTATATGAACAAGAAGTGTATATATCAGAAGCATTATAAGTAGTAGTCTTACCGCTGCTTCTGATATATATACGAAATAACTTACCAGATTTGACAAAGAGGAATTACGCCATGCGCTTAGCTGCGGGGTATGGTTCTGTTTGTCTGCAAAACGAGGTCAATTGCATAGTGTGATGTTATTAACCCCCGAATTTACTTTCTGTTTTATCTGTTTTGGTTTACTGATGTCCCCTTAACTCAGCCTATCGAGAACTCAATGACCACATTTGCAGAATCGTAAGACTGACGTGAATGATGTGGGCAAACGACAAGATACGGGGCGGGTCTCCAACTGACAAGTTGTCCATACCTTTGTGTGATGTGTTGCAGTGTGTGATGTGTTGCAGTGTGTGATGTGGTAATGTGTGGTGTGTGGTGGTGTATGATGTGTTGTGGTGTAGTGTGGTGTGTGGTGATTTGTTGTGGTGTATGGTGGTGTGTGATGTGTTGTAGTATGTGGTGTGGTGGTGTGTGGCGCTGTGTGATGTGTTGTAGTGTGTGGTGTGTGATGGTGTGCGGTGAGGTGTGCGGTAGTGTGATGAAGCTCAATACTCGTCCAATACCTCTAACAAACCCCATGGAATGTAAAAGCAATTGTTGAATTTCCTATGAGTTGATGTGCATGAATTATGTGAACCTCACATTAGAGTTGTGTCTTAATACTAACATCATTTGTCGGTCCTACTAGGCTTTGTATATTCGTTCGAATGGGTGGCCGAAGAAAATAGAGGGCCCTGTTGGAACTATGGTCAACTCCGTGGTTTTCCACGAATTCGCAAAGCTAGCGATCCAGGTGTACCAAGAACTAATTAAGAACAAACTAAGGTCTTTGCAAAGACAAACTCCCTGAGAGCATGCCAAGTTTGCAAAATAGTATCAAATTTCAAGGCCATAGGACTTTGCTATGTATGCTGGAGGCAAGACAAGAAGTACCACCCTTTTCAAGTGCCAGAAGTTCAAAGAGGACCGGGGAGACAGCGAACAAGGACTCGGGAGCTCCCAACGATCAACAGATTGTCGTGAGCCTGATGCTCAAGCACGAAGAAAAGTGGAGCATCACGACGGGATTTATCCAAAAGGGTTTTCGAGATCAATGAAACTGGGCACCAGCGTGAAGAAGCTGCAGGGGATACACGAAAATCAAACAACGTCGTCGCCCTTTTCCAACACCGTTCCTAAGGATTCTACTAACGTAATGCTCAAGTTTTTGTGGCCATCCTTAATAGCCCCTCTTACACACTGTTATTGAGGATTCCACTAAAGTAACGCCCAACTTTCTCAGGCGATCTTTGAAGAACCCCTGCTTTCATACCGTCGACCGGTAATTGAAAATCTAGGTTTATCAGTTTATTATTACAACGAATCCAGGCACACTCCTCAGTCAAACACGAAAAATATTTACAGTTGTGGCTAGTTGGGACCGTTTGTATTTCCCACCTATGTAGCCACATTTATCTACTATTTCCAGCATAGAATTGCTGGTTAGATTACCATCACAACCTGTACAACTAGTTCCCTAACCCAAGTTGCACACAATTTACCTGGGCTAATCGCTGATGCCAGGCAGGCTACGGTTGCGTGGTTACACTGATATTTCGGATACAACTCCGCGTCTCGAACACACTGGCTCAAGGCAATGGCATGCATTGCAAATCACCCTCGCTGCTTCAGCTGCTGACCCCCAAAATCTGGGTAGGGAAAGAGATATACAATCAGTTAACTGTGTGAAGGCGAAAGTAACAAAGCTTCCAGAAAAGAAACTACCCAGGCACCGAGCAGTGATCTGAGAGGGGCAAGCTCATACGATGATGGGCCAAAAAGGCTGAAGAAACTATGAGTGTCATGGTAGGCGGAAGCCTGCATTTGAATTGTTTCTTTTCCTCTCCATTATTCTGCTCGTATCCCTGTCATCAACCATATTGCACTTAAACCGCGCAGACACTAATCATGGAAACAAGCACACTAATATAAAATGACGATCCTTTCCCTCTAATTCAGTAGTGCTGTATATAATCTGCTGTCATTTAAGCTAAACTACGTAGAGTGAGTAAAAGGTAGGGGAAGGTGCTGTGAAGTAGGCTGTTCTACTCTGGATCCCACTAGAGCGTCTGATTCAAGGCAGGTTCTGGTAATGACCAAGCATTTTTGCTACGTATTGGACGCTAGCTTAACCTAGAGACAAATATGCTTCTAGTTTAGATTATCGTTTCGTATTAGTAGTCTGCCAGGGTCTTTCCAAACTGCACCTGATGTTACTGCACTGCCGAGTATATACGTGTTTTTCCGGTAAAAGAATAAATATTTTAATTATAGCAGCATGTTGGATTGGAGACTGTCATACATAATGATTGAAATTTTATAGTTCAATAAATAGAAAAACCTTGTCCCTAGTAAGTTAATGCCATCTATCATACCAGTCTACCATGTAAGACACATAACTAGATTAACTTCTTTCATTCAAAAACGGTATCCACATTTAGTACACCCCTAGCCTAAAAAGCTGCCTCGCATAATAATACATATTTTTGGTATTAACATTCGTTGACTGACGTCATTCTACTGTATGATTTCGTAGCGTACGAAGTTCGAGCATCCCTAGTGTATTTGATCACGCCATAGTTGGCACTCGTTCTGTGATTGAACCGTAAGCCGCATTTTCAGGAGAGAATGGCTAAACTTGCTAAGTCGGAACTAGAACATTGCATTTTATGTGACTAATTGTAATACATTTCCTGATTTATAAATTAATTTTTTATCTTTTCAGATGTAACCATGAATACATCGACATTTACAGTGAGGTGCAGGACCCATCGGCAGAGCTCATTAGCTCGCCTTTCGGTGGACGCTTTTGCGGAAGAATCTACCCCCGACGGAGGATATCCGTTTACAGGTGATGTTCCTTTTTTTCATATTTGTGGTAAACAGATTGCGTCTTATTCACTGCATGACAGCTAGGACTAATATAAGCGTCTGATGAGCCTTAAAGTAGGAAAGCCTTTACCCATATAATGAAACTCTAAAAATTTTGCGAGGCTTCTGTGTTTTTTCTAATTTTCGTTTATTGTTTGCCCTCGATGTTTGTGCAAAATTTCGCGGAACTGAGCCATCTACCAGCCGACTAACAATTCATTGATGTTCCATCCAACCTTCATGCGGGCGTCGCGCCTCGTGGTGACCTTTGTGTACTCATGCGACCTGAATGTCGTTGTTTGGTCGTGTTGGTGATCATGTCGACCTATCAGGACACTAGTCATCAGCTTCTACACCGACTTCCCTAACGACACTGCCAACGTGTTCCGCGGAACGTACGAGTTCATCAATGCCTGTAAGTTTGTTTTAGATCTCGATGTAGTCATATCACGCCAGGGCTATGGGCCACACAGGTTCATAATGACGCGACCAAGCACTTTGACCAAGCGCGCAAGCTGGGACCGGGCAAGACAAAGCATGGAGTGTTGACCTTCACCTCCCTTACCCGCTTTACTTCAAAGTGCTTGAGTCAAATAGGTACAATTTGAGCTACAATAGACATTTTTACAGGACCGCGTTTCCGTAAAATTTGGCCACGTGCAACGGCCAAAGATTTGACTTGACAGGTACTTGCAGGTTTTGTGATTCTGACTGGATATGTATAATCATAGTCGCTTCCACACGACCGCTGAAAGAGGCATTCGAAAAACAGGTTCCACTCGACCTGTAACAACCGATTCATGAGTGAGGATGACATGATTTACCTTGTTTTCTGTTACCATATATGACTCATTTTTTGGCAGTGTCACTAGGTAGAATAAAATTAAATGGACTCAACAGTAAGCTGTATTGAAAGTGATACAGTCAAGAATTTACTCGAAAACGTGAGGGTTTTCGGCTTCATCGCTATTCCACGCGTCTGGACTCTACTGTATATCAGCAACATGATTAAGGCGCTTGTATGACAATCTGATAACAGTGCATTAGCTATTTTGTAATAAGACACTGGGCCTATATGAGTAGGTGGCTCAATATTGACCAATTTAATACAGTTTAATTTACGTGTGCATCGCATCACGTAATGGCGGGTTGTGATAGTTCAGTTATTAGTAGTTGTACACAACACGTGCCTATTTATTGTCGTTCAAGAGCACTGACCATATCTGATCGTCTTAATGAAAGTTTGTTATTACGTATACGAAATAAAAGGTAAGCAAGAATCGCATAAACCCATTCACCCGCTATTGCTATACGTACAGAATTTCTAATACTTAAGACCAGAATTTAGGTGTCCCAATATTAACTAACGTAAATTGAAGACAAATTTGTTTTAAAATACTTGGCTGGTTCTCTGCCATGAATTACTACGCAATTCCTCATAACCGCATCGTATTTTGATGCGATACACGTTTTATATTGTGCAATAATTTTTCCACGATTATTTTAAAAATGCTCTTATGCATGCCCAAAAGTACAAAGCTCCTCTAAATGCTTTGATTATATTAGCTTTACCAGCAGGAAGTATCCAGAAGAAAGGGTATTTCTGAGCTACTCGACCTTGTGTGCCTGCTGTCAAGGAGTTATTTAAAAAACAAGCGTTTGTAATAAGTCGATAGTTTTAAAAGTAGGTCGTTTGTCTTTAAAGAAAATTGCAGAATCCGCTTGATTCAACATTAAATAGAGAAGCCCCGGCAACTGCCGCGTGTTTTGAAAAATGCGCTTGAGTTCAGGACTAATTGTACATAATTTTCCCTCAGTTGTAAAAAGATGTTTGTAATGATTAGCAATGATAAAACATGATAAATTAGTGATTTATAATACATATTTTGCCAGAAATTCCGTTTTGTAACGGTGACAGTAAGGAGATAGCCGTCAGTTACCAGATCTAGGCCACATTATTATGCTATCAAAAACCAAACATCAAAGATATTTGTTGCATTCCTTCCTTGCACTTATCGCTAAACAAGGATCGATACATGCACGTTCAAAAATACGTAAATAGTATGGATAAATGAATGCATCCTATTAGGGTGTTTTCCTAGCTAAAGTTTTGTTATGTTACCTGTCTATTTCTGGGTTCGTAATTAATAACTTGCAAGAAAACAAAAGCGTTCGTTCCAATCGTTTGCACGTCTTCATATTTTAGTTTTCCGTTGGAACAAGCAACGTTCAAGCTTAATTCAGACGGATAAGTGCGCCTGACAGAATCATTTTGAACTATACAATGGGGGCCACAAGGCATAGTCGAAATTTTAACCAGACAACGCATTGCAAAAAAATCAGTGTTTGAATCACCTGCTTAGCCCTTAGCTGAATTTTCCTTTGCTATCCATGGCGCCTTAGCCATTCTGCGCATTCACGTCTCTTATAAGAGCCACCAAGTTACTACAGCCATATTCCTAGCGTTTGCCAGTACAGCAGCAGACCACTCCGGTTCAGCACCCGCAATCTGCTGCCCATTCATAGTCACTTTTCTATCCGCAAAAAATGATCGATCCTTAGTTCACTTGAAATACTGTACGCTTGTACGGAAGAACAATAGATAGGGCTAGAAAAAGTATAAAAGAGAAAGTATAAATGTGAGCCCCTAGGAGATCCGGTATAAAGCTATTAGGGTACAACACTTGTCGTTGTACGCCTTACTTCAGTATGTATTGATGCCCGGTATGTCTTCCTGTGTGTGTATATATATATATATATATATATATATACACACACCCACACCTTTCGGTAACAAACTAGCGAAAAAGCCCATCTCTATCTCTGTTCGTGTTTGCCGTGCCCGGGGTGGATCTTCGGTGTTCTCGTTAGCGTCAAGGGCGTCATCGTTCCCGCATTTTCTTGTCGTACATTCCTGCCGACTATCGGCCTCCCCGCGCCTTTCCGAATTGTACCCAGCGCCCCCTTATCCATCTTGTATCAGAAATGTCGCTGGGATGTCACGGAATACCGCCTAGAGGAGAAGTAGGAGGCTCCTACATTTGCGCCGGCGACCAACTACCGGTGAGAAGCGTACATGCTTCGGATGTGGTGGAGGAAAAGGAAGTGCCCCATTTCTCTGGCCATTAGGGTCAGGCAGAGGCGAAGACCGCATGGGATGTTCATCCTCGATTCGTCGGTATTACAGACACCCCTGCTGCCACTCAGGCCTACGATCGCCTGCAAGAGTCTGTCAGGGTTTGCAAGAATTTCCCATGTGAGAATCTTTCTTAACCTTGCAAGGCACGTCTGTTAGCTAAGGATCATCGTCCTCGACGTCAGCATCATGACGACCATCACTTGCGATGGATGATTCGAAAGGTAAGGAAACAGCGAGGTTTGTGAGGGAACATGAATAGGCAAAAGCGGGAAGGTCCTAGCATCTGTGCTGTACCCACGAGTCCGCCTGTATATGTGCACATATACATGGGTTTCTATGAGCAGAATGAATGCACTAGCGCATTTTCATAGGGGCTATGCAAGTCAACCTAATAGCGAAGATCAGATATTGTGGTGCTCAACTGAACATTCTACAATTTCTCTTAAACTGAGGGACATTTTTCGGCTAAAACTGCACCGTTTGCCTCCGTCAATACACAAAAGTACGGAGCGTGTATGCGTGATGCCGATGTTCAACGAAGTCGATAATGTTGCTAGCACCGGAATTTATAATGATTAACATAAGGACGGACTCTGAATTTTCTTTAGGCGTAGGCATGGTGATACTGAAAATCAACAAGGTCTTCGGGACAAAACGAGTTAGATTCTGGGTACCTCACATGAGACCACCCGAAATTACGCCGGCAAATTTACCAATTACCTGATGGATACAAAGAAGGAGTACTAGGGGAAAGAACCATTTTCTGCAAATAATAGTAATACGAGTTTCTTGTGCAGCATATATCGCGCGTATAGTAAAAAGAGAAAACGTAAAACTTGAATAGAAAGTGATCTAATCAAAATTATTACCGGAGCGTCAGTAGCTCAGTAGGCCTCGGCGCTCTTTCAGCTAACAGTAACTTAAGCAGCAGAACGACGATTATGGCAGGTTACTATCATCAGGAAATCTTTAGGAAAAAAGCGTATGTGATTTTAGAATTAGGTATGTGGAATGGCACACTTGAATACGGTTATAATGTTAAGTAACAACTCAGTCACCTAATACTCAAGAACTATCAGGGGGTTAAAAAAATATACAGCACTACGTGTCGGTGTAACCTTACAAAGATGCTATTTATGTAATATTATATGTATATATAGCATAATCGGGTGTCGATGATATTCACAATTTTTAATACTGCTTATATTTTTTGGCCTGCGTTTCCTCGTTTTGGACTGATGTTTCGATTTTCCAACCATCGAAAACTTTTATATGTTTAAGCGTGAACAATAGGTCCTTCTAAGTAGATACCACTCAAATTAAACTTCCACCATTAAGCTGAACATTGTTCCGGAAGTTTTACCGAAACAGCGAAATGCTTGCCTCTTTGCGATTTGGGTCATATCTCTATAGCCTCTCCGGTTGTTAGCCTCTGCTGCTTTCTTTTTGCCGCGTGGAAGGTGTTGACGCATCTCTTATTTCAAATCGTAACCTTCAAGTGTAAAGCGAATAAGTTAAAAAATGAAATCGGAGTCATAAAGCCTGTGAGTTTAACTGAACCTTCCAAAACCTACTTCCTTACGCATGCATTTTAGCAGATACCCCTCCTTCGGTCGATGAGATAGTAAGTTTCTTTCTAAGGTAACTTCGGTTCCATCTGTCATTTGTCGTCGACAACTCCGTTACCAACGTTTACTCTCTTGTAGACTCCCTCTTGATTGTTCTGCTCTTCTGCTGGCGTTTCCATTCCGACGAGTGGTGGCCCCAGTCAGTTGACACTAAGGAAACTAAAGGCCAGAGAGCAGGCCAAACAACCTGAGGTTCTACTAGAAGTCGGCAGCGGCTCCACTATACCGCGACTACGACTGGAGCAGTTGTGTTTTGAAACTCCTGGTTTAAAAAGGCCTAGCGGCTCGGCAAGGGTTATGCTGCACAGTCTGTGAGCTCCCTTGACATTTTCGCTTGCAGTGGTGACGGCGAAAACGAATTAAAAGCGTAGAGGTTAAGAGTTGATGTCGAACTAGCTTTCGACCGGAAAGAAATCAGAGTCATGTAGGAAAAATATAAATTATTATCGACATGAACATCAAAGACTGTGTTGGTACAAAGCTTTAATGACTATACTATAATTCCTCTGACTTTGCAAATTGTAAGTTCGCAACGATATTTCTTCAGTCCAAGGTTGGTTGTACAGAAATATAATGACACGCCAAAAAAGACGTGTTGAAAAGTAAAATTTGTAGCTCGGCTAAATTCTTTAGGGTAAGGAACGATAGTATGTTACACATTCATACATTTTTTTACATGTACGCATTTATACAAACAAGTGAAATATAGAACATTCTGTATTGATAAACAAATATGATACGATTTAATAATGAACAATCCACAAACCTTGATTCTCGCATGAAGTTTATATTACGAATAACTTAATTCCGCTAATTTATTCTCAATTACACATCTCTAGCTTGGATCGCAGAAAGAGCTACTTCAAAGCCTCTCTCTAAACCTCTCAATAGCTAGACGCCGATATTACTTTTTCAGGGCGAACACGTAAGGCTGAACGGGTCAGGTCGTAAACGTAATCTGTTGATTTCAATCTTGGCGATGCTAATTTTTCCTAAAGATCCTAGGGAAAAATAAAAGAGATTACAAGTACTTTATAAGGATGAGAATATAGAAAATGCCTTGTCAATCTCGACATTTAATACCAGATTACTAAATTTGATAGTTTTTATTCAAATCGCGGTTAAGATTCAAGAATCTGTGTGTACAGAAAGGGCAGTGCGTGCCCCTTTGATACGGTGCAAGTAGCTTGTCTGCTTACAGCAACAAGAACTATTGCCCTAGTCGTTCACTAATATTTGTTCTTCTAAATACATTATATGTACGCATCTGCACGTAACTTAAACATAGTATATGGTTATCCCCATATGCTTGTTTACCGGTATTATCTGCTTTGTAGCTGACTACACCGGTTTCTCCGACTGCGTTAACAAGAATGACGACAGGATATAAAATGGTTTTTTCAGTTTACACTTTTCAGTTCTCTTTGATTGGCATTATACACGATGTCTGCTCAGATGCTTGCATATAATAATTTCCGATTGTGAACAATAGATGCAGAAGCTACAATACGCATATAGAGTACTTCAATGAGAAGACATATAATTCGGTACTTTCATTTTTAGCTCGTTTCATTGTGGGCACCCCTACATCTCCATCGGCGATTTGCTCGTTTAACATCTATGGGACGCAAAAGCGCGAGGGTGATTTCTATTCACCCACCTATCCAGGGGTGTACCCCAAGAATCTCGACTGTCAATACAGGTAGGATATTAAATGTAATCGTAAAAACATGAACGGTCAGCCTTGCTTTAAAGGATACGAAAAATTACTGTAATTTATTGGTTTGTATAAATTTTCGGTAAAAACACCGGTCGATGTTTGTCATTCTAGATAATTAATGAAAATAACAATGTTTTATTAAATTTGTACACAAGAATATATTATGCAGTAAAGTTCAACCATATTTTATCGAAGTGACATCATCTGAGAACTAAAACAGCTTGATCATCCAAGTCACAAAATTTTGTAAGACCTAACAATTATCATGTGACTAAGCATACCATTTTAAATAAATTGCGTTTAAAGATCATTTATATAATGCCTTTTTAAGGACACTCTCTAAGGATATAGAGGATCATTCAAGTAAACTTGTTTTTGATATATCTTGTTGTAGGTTCATCGGTACGAAGGGCCAACGAATTCGCTTGGAATTTATGGACTTCGATCTGTCCTTTGGGGGCACGCACTGCCCCTTCGATACGGTAAGTCCCATACGAAGCCCATTTTGGTGCCCATAGTGAACTGTGATCGCCGATAACTAAAAAGCGTATTCAAGAAGATGTATTGGTAATGTCAATTTACACTCCAAGGATGCATTTTAGCTTATTGTGTATCCCATGCAAATCAACGATATTTAAGCGCACTATATAGAATTTTGAACCACAAGTACGGAGTTGAACAACCTGAAACTCTAGTAAGATATTTTCTCCTAAGGTTTCAAGAGCTGGATTTCAATAGTCTGGATAAGATGTGCTGTGGTGAGCTCTCTTATAATTTTACGCTCGCATCCAATAAAAAAACCGGCTACTCAGAAAGTGAAATTGTAAATTAGAATACTCATTGGCTCTTGGCGTGTGCTTCACCTTCTTCCTGAAAAAAGCTTCCTGAATTCCCTATATAGTTACGAAACCGTACTCCTAATTTCCTATGCTAACCATAATATTAACGCACTGAAATCACTGTGTTTAAAGCTGCTATAAATTGTACGGTCAAAATTGTTGCGCAATCTTTCGTGTAATAATATATTTATAATATTTTTTTTAACTAGAAATTCGGACTTCTTTCTATCCTTACTCTGGTTGATATGCGTTTACACTTATACTAGTGATTTTGATGCTTTAACGTCAAGTGACATAGGTGAGATTGCTATCAGTCTTACTAAAAGCGCCACTGAGTATATTGTCGTATTGACTACCGTAAGTACCAATTCCATATAACGTGTTTAAATAACCAATGACGATGAACAGGTAATCATGAAACAGCGGGTTTCTCTGCAGAAACTTTCTCCGAGCGCTCGGACCTCAGAAATTTGCAATGTCATTGTGTTCCTACAATATATCTATCCATCCCCATTCTACAATGCTTTTCCGACCTAAGTCACTGCTTCATGGGAGGAAGTTACGCGCAATTCAGACCAGGCCAGAAAGCACTTCAAAAAGCAAAGGGTATACAATTCTGTGAAGTTTGTAGAAGCCAAGCGGGTTGCTTTAATGCTTTCTTCCACTAGGTCGCAGTTTTCGTGCTTCAAGATGTATCGTGGGATTTCCTAAGAATTTGTTCGTAAGGTTTGAAGGAAGGATGAAGTATAAGATGGAATGGAGGACGAGATGGTATGTTGGTGTAGAATAATATGGGCTATAAAGTAGGATAGAAAACACGACAAAATATGGAATGGGCAAAAGAATATGATGGGGTGTAAAGAAAGCTTTAATAGAGTACTGAAAAACGGGCATGCGATAAACCATAGAAAAAACATGATAACTTTTTGTTTCAATTAAGTACATTTTCTAGTCGCTTTGGATAAGATAGGAGAATCTAAAGCTCGAATGTCAAGCAAACAACAAAGCGCCGATGGCAAAAGTCAGGTATATAGCCTAATATGCCGGCCATGTGACAAGTGTTATTAGCAAAATACGAACACGCTATGAACATTCGCCCAAACAAAAGCTGAGAAACGCAAGCAGCCAGCAGGCTTGGTTTCGCCATTCATGCACGAATACACTTTTCTTGTATTCACGCCGAGCTGTGAGCCATAATGCTCTACAGGCGATAACATAATGTTTATTGCTGATTCAAGAATCGGCAATGCTGAATGAAGCTAGAGAATCTAGGGCGGTCATATTTTGACCGATTTCTTAGTCTAGATATGTTAAAAAAACATGTGTCATATTGAGGACAAGTTTTACAGAAACCATGACCTAATAGCGTATAAAAACGCCCCTCCATCTTATCATACTTATCCTGCGTGCATGACTAAACAATTATATCTATTATCGGTTTCCTTATTTCAAAATTCGCCTCCATTCGCCTCGTGAATGTGCATTAATGTAACTTTGCTGCATTCCTGTGCCTTTGTCTGGTCGACGACAGCTCGACAAGATATGCTGCATTGCAGCAAACGGTTTTTCTTCGCCACAAGTCAATTAGCTGTAATTTAATGGACTACAATAAAGTAGAACTTTGTTGTGATGTAAAAAATTATTTTGTTTAATGAGGTTATTTTCTCTTGCTGTGGGAAAATATAATATAAAGCAGCTGGATGTTTGCCTGTGTACAAATGTGCATCCTCAATAACGTAGGCACGACACCCGTTGGCAGTTTTGCCATGAACTCCCTCCTTAGCTTGTGACAATGTGTGGTTGTTCAGCATCAGCTTCGAGCAGGCCGACTCAAAAGGCTGGAAAAGCCCTCTGTATTCAATAATTCACCAATCATCGTATGCGTCTTGCAAAACTTACCAACATCATGTCTGGCAAGCACGGTACTAGCTTCTGCACGGTAGGTGTTTTCAATCTTATTTCAAACAGATGCATAAATGACCTTCTTCAATTTCGAGAGCAGCGTGTTAGACCAGTTTAGTATATGGCGCTTCTCCTAGTTTTCTTTAGAAGCGGCATGCAACTTTCCTGGTTTTGACATTGCTGGGATTGACATTGCTTACAGCGCAGTAATAGAGCTCCTTAAACCTTTGCGGTTGACACAACTTGTAGACTATATATATATATATATATATATATATATATAT
>MNPL01002145.1:29799-75437 GCA_002081605.1 Tropilaelaps mercedesae
ATACCGCCGAAGAAAGCTGCTTGAATAATCCGAATATAAAATGCTGTCTGCTCTGCTACTTCGCCGATCCATTCTGTGGTCTCCTAAAGCGAAAGTCTCATATAGGTTTGAAAAGGCCTCTAACAAGGTCATCAAAAGGGAACTGACGTTGAGCTTGGGTAATTGAGATGAGGGCTGGTAAGACTAATTCATGTTGTGCGATTTGACACAAATTATTTGGATGCAAAAAGGAGTTAGAAGCAATTCATTGTAATGGCTTTTGCAATAATTGCAGTACAACGTCATTGACAATGGCGGAACGTTGAGATGCCTTTGGCACGCGGGTTCTTTATTGTTGTTCCTTTGACTAATGTAAACAAGAACCAGCGACAAGCGTAGACCGTTTCGTTGCAGCAATTTTTGTATCGTAAAGCCATGATCGTGTATTATAGAGATATAATTGTCTACCATGGAAACCACTGCATACGTAAATTCATGAATGTTTACTACAGAGTAAGCGGAAATTAATCGTTTACTTCGTCGGGCTTTCTGTCTTATTTAGCTCGTATTCAAATCATCGAGTACTTGGCGAGCCCGTATTTGATCTCCTCACCATGACTCACCATGGTCAAATCATCGTCATCATCAAAGCTCATCATGACGGCTCTTCCTTTCGTCAGGTTTGACTAGACATGGACGAAGCCGATGCGGACAGCACCAGTGCCAATACCACCTTTAGAGGAAATGTCTAATGCGCTGGTATAGAAACACACAAGGAGCACGCAAGTCACACCCCTATGCCTTAGGCGGATTTTGCTAATTGTATCTGGCGCAGACGGCAAGCCAAGAGCTGCCTTCTGTACTCGTGGAGCCACTCTAACTCGGCCACCGCCTCCCTGGCTCTCTTCAGAAAGGAGGCTGCCTTATGCAGCCGTTGAGGGCTCTGCTGCTTGTTCCTTACCACCAGAAGAGTGAACTGGTAGCGGCTTGATGAAGGGGTGGATATTTTAAACCGCCTGGACCATAGAATTACGTTGAGTAGAGGTAGAGGGACGAACGAGTCTAGTTTCTTGCACTACTACAAGCTTCCTACATAGCTGCACGTCATCAGCCACCCTGAGCCGCGTATTGCCACATCAACGTACGGAACTGCTGGCCCTGATGGGAACGATGAGAGCACGTCCCCAGCGTTGTGTCGCTTACAGATTGCGCACTACACATGTGCCTCGAGGCATAGCATGTAATACTGTTCTGTAGCAATACGAAGAAAATAGTGAGCTCAACGAAAAAAAGACGCAAAGTTGGAGACAATTCTCCTTTTTAACCCATATTAACATAGTCGCATACTATAGTTTATAATTCAGACACATTATCAGTTTTATGGCAGCGTCTCTCTGTTGCGTATCGAGGATTTCGCTCTTCAATATAGATCGGCTCAAAAATTTATCAATCAAACACTTTGGCTCGTAAATGGAATTAATTAATCAACCGATCAACCAGGCTGAAAATTAGCACCTGATAGCCGTATGACCGATTTCAATAATTTAATGCTTTCTTGTTTTAACTTAAGAGAAATAACTAGCGGTATAAACCCAGGACCAATCGCTCCTTAGTAAATTCTTCTTGTTAAATATATTGCCAATTATCGGATACAACTAACAAACCACTGCGTATCTATAGTACCAAGTGGCTTGGAGAAGCGACACCAACCAAAACTACAATTTAAAAAGGTAAACGAAATTTCGCTTATTACCACTGAAATTGATTCCATGTAGAAGATTGAACGCCTGCACCTTTAACTCGACAAACTGGAGCTCGAAGAAGTTCGAAGAGGAGTTAACGGGTCGAAGACTCTACAGGGAGTGGGATAGGGTCTGGAATAGAGACTCGCGTCGCTTGGGACCTTATTTTACCCCCCCCTCGCCCCACCCCTGTTCAGACCCAAATTCCCCATTACAACGCAGCGGCTACTGGCCGAACAGTAGGAAGAGGGCCAACATCCCTAACTCCTCTACCTGTAGCGTGTTGAGAATTGGATTTTCGCCAGTTTCCTCTCGGGCTGGCACAGACACGAGATTATCCACTTGATCAGGCTCGTTACTTTCGTAAAAACTGGCCGTCGTAGTGGCTTCCGACCATTATTTTAGAGAAGTAGAAAAAATTAGGAAGTCTTTTATGAGATAAAGTAGTCTGCAATGCTTGACCTTCGTCTAGTCGTTAATGCAATCAAAATGTTTGCAAACTGTAACTATACTCGTACCACTTGGCTCTTCTACTGCATAAAATTGACACGCGTACGTAGGTCAGACTTGAAATGTACACTCAATGTACAATTTATGCACAAACGAAAACCATTCACAGTTAAAAGATGTTATATTGATAAAACCTGCCTCTTTCTCTAGTGAATATCCTGCATATATAAAATTATGAAATGAAGCTGCAAGAATTTATGTCTCGTAGATTGTTATAGCTGTCCAGTTCAAAACGAACAATGGACTAAGTTCGGTAGACAATGGATTATCCACGGTGCATGATCGTAAAATTTGACGCCAATTATCCCTTATTTTTGAATTCAAACCATTAACTTCCAAAGTTTTCGCGAGATTTGCTTAATATATTTACAAATCGTCCCATAAAAAGAACAATCGAGCCTGTGTAAATATAGCATACTCTTTACGAAAACAGAAGAAAATCCTGCTTGTAATAAAGCAGTTTTCTGTGCTGTATCCTCTGTAAACCTCACGACTATCAAATCGGTCGCGGCGACAGTGCTACGCAAAAAGGGCAAAATATTAGGTCGTCATTGAAGTTAACAGCGCGGCGCGTTGCTTCCGCTTGCCATATTATTGCGTATGTTGGTTCGCCCTTTATCGAACGGTCATACACCGGAAGAGAAAGATGGTGTCCTTGCTTTCTGTTAATGGGGGGGGGGACGAAAAAGAGTTCCAGCATCAGAAAACACTACGACGGGAATATAAAACACAGTCACACGGTCATGTAAACCAGTGTAATAGCTCTATTCAGGCTGCACTGTTTGAAAAAGTGGCGGGACGCGTCACGGTCAGAAACGATACCATTGTAGCAATGTATACTCCTCTGCTTTATGCTGAATCGGCCAATCGGATAGTGCTTTTGGCAGGGTTACCTTATTGTGGTCTTGCGTGGTTCCTGCAGTTCAGTCGAATGGTTTCCTTTCGAACTGTATTATTTCTTAGATAGCCTGTATCAATCGAACGGAATCAAACAGATCCAGATCTAATTAGAATATCGTCTATAAGCTGTACACTCTGAAACATTTCTTCGCCTAAAATAATTTGAATCCTAAATTTCAGGTAAAAGTGTACGATGGTCCTGACGATGGGCCCAACAGTCCATTGATTGGTAAGTAAAAATATTAATTATATATAGAGTAAAGATGTATTAACTTACGAACGGACCATGCGGATCCTAATGCAGCTTTATGAACAACCCTATCATTTTGCCAATAATGCTTATATTTAGAAAAATTATTTTTGTTCGATATTTTTTCGGCATATGCTCGGCAAGTCGTAAGAACAACGTAAGTGTACGTTTCCCTTAAGACTTGCATTAGGTATAGTCCTTAATGGCAACCAGATCAAGTTTACTGGAACCTCGATTCGTTGCTTCCCTTGGAAAACTCGCTTGAGTTGTAGCTTTTATTAAGTGAAAATGTCATCCTTGTTCTCCCCTAGCGTATTCGTTGACACAATACCGATCAGCTTAAGTGGACGCATGAGGATAAAACCATTATGAGAGATCATCGTGACGTTGCTTTATCAATTCCAACGTTTGGGAAACAAGACAAGCTAATACCCAGAAATTCGTAAAAATCACGTCGGGTTCCTATTATGGCCACTAAACTAGCTCCATTGTTTCAGAACCTATGTGAACTAATGTTTTCGCCTAGCAAACATCATAAACCCATTATGTACTTTTCGCGTCCTAGTTGGTTATGTTTAAAAACACTTGTGCCGTATTGGCTTTAGCCGTACCCTCTATGCGGCCACCGTCCGCGTCGTCGAAAGAAATGAGCACATAGCTTTTTGGCTGTAATTTAATTTTCCAAGTGCGTTCAAAGCATTATATAATTTAGCGTGGGCAATCTTGTCACGAGAGTCTTTCGAGTATTTCAGGGATATTTGTCGTCAATTTCTGCCCCGACCCTCGACAGGTACCTACTGCGGCCAGCAGCGATCCCTGGAAGTGTACTCATCCGCGGAGGCCCTATTCGTCCGCTTCCGCACCCTTCGCCGGCAGGCGGACTCGCAGAACAGGGGCTTCGCGGGCTGGTTCGAGTTTTCCGAAAAGTTCGCTAAGTTAGGTTTGTACTCAATATTATGTCGCAGAAACAACTACTCACAATACTAGCTCTACTAGACTGCCTTGTTTCAAAGGTCTCAGCACATTATAGAATAAAAAGGCTAAAAGCAAATGTTACTGGTGTTAGTGCTAGGAGAAGGTTTACTTTATAGTGAATATTTTATTTTGTTTTAAAATAATTATTTAATTTAGTATTTATTTATTTTAAAAACAAAGGCTAACAATTTAGTGCACTTGTTTTTAAAAATCGGAGAGCCATTCTTAGGTTTATCTGTCACGTACACGGCCTAATTTGATAGAAATGTCAAGTAGATTTTGGTTAATGTGGGTGGTTTAAACTAGCGCTTAAGAGACCTTTGCATCTTGTTATATTCGTCCCTCTTGTTATATACAGGTCCTCAGTAGCACTAAGTAGCATCCCCCAATACATTTAAACCCGAACAGAGTCAAACAGAGCGGACAAACGGCTCCACAGGGTCATGGAATCATCATCGTCTACTTGAGATACTATCAACCCCGTAAAATGGCACACTTGCAAGATGTGATTTATATATATATATATATATATATATATGCACATTTACATGTCGTGCAAGGGATTAACAGGGTCAACGGCTTTTATATCTTTCTTCTGCTCTCTTCAGATTTCATCAGTGAGGACGGCGAACATATACGAGGAACCGGTATGTATCTCAACATTACTCAATCTACCTCCTCTTTTGCATACTATTCTGCTTATTTATTACTTGCATGTCTAGGAAACGAAACAAAATTTTAGCAGTTTAATTTCTTCATTTAAGTCCCCTACCTGTACAGGCGGCAGGATCCCCATTGGCCGATTGCATCCGGAATTCAGTATTCACAATATTTTTCGCGACTCTGTGCCCAGACAAGCCTCTACTGTCCGAAGACCCGTATTATCAGAGGCAGAATCAGAATTAAGATAAAAATAGCACTCCTAGGTCCTAACGTATAACGTGTTCGTTCCACCGCTTATCTTGCATGGACCCGTGATTTCACACCGCTGCTGCGGGCGTTGCATGATGAGTTATTTCTGTTTTACAGAAAACGATGTCCGGCTGATGTTATTCACCTAATCAGCAGCCAGTACCAATAACCAATGACTTTTGCGCTATTTGTCGACCAAAGCTTTATCTTCAATTCAGCACGAGGGGGCACGAGAGTTCGTGCCGCCCACCAAAGTGTACAAACAAGCTTTTGTTTTCTGCTTAGTCAAGCCCGCTAATGGCCAGGCAGAGAGAAAACGGTTTTTTTTTATGATGGAGATTTAGATGTTACATATTTCATCCTTCACACGTTCGCCTCGACAAAACCAGTCAAAACAAATAAGTTCTATTTGATTTTTTCTTGGCTCTATTGAGTCTGCTAAGTTCAATAGGTTGCCCTAGTGTTTGCACAGAGAGGTTCCCTAGCTAAGTTACTTGTAAGTCCTTGTTGATTTATCTATCGTTTTTATGGTTTGGATATCATTTGCGCAGTTAATGCCTTCGTCATTATAGGGAAAGGCATAATTCGGTTCTAGAATATTCACTGAGCGGGCCGCTCAAATAGTACGAGACGGTTAAAATAATATCTAGGCCAGAGAAGAAAACACATAAAACTAAAAAGCAATTATGGACTTCGGAGTTGCTTCAATTAGCTTTCCGTAATCCAATTCTGAGGGTTCTTTTTCGAAAATATTATGCTGCATCGTTTAACTTATGAATCATTTCCTTTCCTCATACCCTTCTTTTCTACATCATTCCCGAACGATGGCAGAGTGTGACCAGAAGATCCTGTCGCGAAAGGAGTCGAGCGGGACGGTGTACTCTCCCAACTGGCCCCTGCTGTACACCGCAAGCGTCGTCTGCAAATACTTCATCTACGGGCTCGAGGATGCACAACACCTTGAGCGGGTCGGGCTGACCTTTGAAAAGGTCGACATTAACGCGTCTGACGCCGAATGCAGTGATGCTTTCCTCAAGGTTTACTTGCAGGTGTGTTGTTCGCTTTTGATATGTCAAACTAGGCTAATGCTAAGCAGATAATTTATGGTCCTGACTGTTGTCCGTGTATAACATTAGGTTGATGTAGTCATGTTTTCTTAAATGCGCTCCACTGACAGGGCCAGGAAGAGCGAGGTGAAATGGAGTCGTTCGACCAGGCGTTCTGCGGGGACACGGTTCCTCCGCCTTTAAGAAGCGAGGGCCCACGCCTTATGCTGGTCTTTTCCAGCGCCAATACCCAGGGCCAGGGGTTCAAAGCCACCTACACGTTTGAAACCGACTATAAAATACCCGGTAGGCTTAAAGGCAGAATTGACATATTCTTGTTGTTGTTATATTTTCCCAGCCGAATCACTAGATGTATCAAGTAATAGTTTAAGTGCAAAGTACTAAGAAAATTAACGCGGACGTAATGGTAACAGATAAAAATTATAATAAGCTAAATATTCATTAGTGCATCTTTGCAAGACAATATCATTAACGTAGCTTTTAAGCAAAATAAGCACGAGCAGTGAGCTTAACTTGCCTCTTTGTCTTGAAAAAACCTTACAGGTACACCATCGCCGAGCAAAGGCTGCTACTTCAGCTATGTGAGCGAAAGCCAACAGTCCGGCGAGTTTAACTCGCCACGTTATCCGGCCAATTATCCTTCTATGACGAATTGCGAATATCATTTCCATGGTAGATCTGACGAACAGGTTAAGATCGTCTTCAACTACTTTAAAACCCGCTCAGATGCATCCACCACACAGTATAAGTAAGTGCACACATGTATCTTCCTCACATACTAGTACATCTAATAACCTTACTACACTTTTTTCGTTCCACCTGCCATCGATTTTTTCGTAGACAGGCTTTCACGTACAGACTGGCGTTCTGCTGAGGAACTATTTTATCATGAACTTTTTTGACGTTCAGAGCGTACAGTGAGCAAAGTGCACAGGGACAACGTGTCTGGTAATGGAAAAGAGGAAGATTAATAATAAAAAATTTATATGAATGTACCAGTAGCTTATACTATATTTTACCAATATATCCATAATATAAAGGTGAACGTAGAATTACTCATGCAGCTTTGAAACTTACACTATTAACACTCATCCAGCGTCAGAATTATTCATAGATAACAGTCAGTTCGGCGAATTGTTGCTCGGAGACTGGTTTTATATTCAAAAGTTCTGACAATGTTATGGGTCGATGCCGCGTGCCTCAAAAGGCTGGGCTTTGACCTCCTTTTACTGGTAGATCCCATTAAATTTTGAAATTCACAAATCTTTTAGTTTATAATCCTTATAAAATTTATAAGCCTGGAAGTTTATAACTCGTGGCTCAAACGAGACGTAAGCCAAGGTCCTTTCTTTTGATCTTTTCAGCCAGCGTATAGCAAACAAAACAATACTAGTGGCAATGCGCACGCTATGCCGGGAAAGCTAAAGATACGTGCTTATTCTGTTCCAATGCGAAACGTTACAAAAACCGCTCATTTTATTTGCGTTTATCAGATTTGACAACACTTATTTGTTTGGAAGATCATTCGTACACTTTCCCGAATCCATAATTTAATCATAAATGTCTCCGCCCATTAAAATGATTTTTCAAAAACAATTCAGTGACGGTTGCGAGGAAGACTGGTTGGAGCTGTATGAGCTAAATGAAAAAACTGGTCAGGAAAAGAAATATGGCCGCTATTGCTCGGGTGCCGCCCCAGGACCGATTGTAACAGATAGTGGATACCACACGGTACGTGCCATGCTGCATACTGACAAGCAGGGCGTCGCTGGGGGCTTTAACGCCAATTACTACTTCCTAAAGGTTAGTATATTCACCTCTCTTAATAGCCCATATTCACGATCATCCAGAAGATACCATCATTCAGCCGCCTCGAATAGAGCTCCCAAATACTCCTCCCTTGTAGTCCTAATATGAATGCATACAACTTTATCCCTACTGCTAATTGTTGTGTAATCTGGTGCCCTTGACCTCTCCACTAAAGGAAATATAGATCTAAAAGCTGCCTACTATCTTGGCTAGCCTGCTTGATTGTATTTCTTAACGACTGAGCTAGTTACACGATAATTTGCGTTGTCATTTGTTCGTGTCTGCTCATAGAATGTAGATCGCTATGGTGATTGTGGGCGAAATATAAGTGGACAAGAGGGTGGTGTCGTAACTTCGCCGGGCTTCCCCGAACCGTACAAGAATGATCGACAGCTGTGCAACTGGTGGATAACTGTCAAGCCAAAAAGGCGCATTCATTTCTTCTTCACACTCTTCCACGTCGAGGGGGAACCGACCGATCGGTGTGTATTGGAAGCTGTCTCAGTAATGTTTCTTCGATATTTACTGGAATTGCCATTCGCAAGATTTCTAGACGGCACTCTATGCACATAGTAGTAGATAAATATGTCATACGTTTATGCCCTCACTGATTTCTTAGCCTGTGAATCTTGTTTATTGCTTGTTCGTGTGAGAGCAGGGGGTGCCCATCAGCTGTAGTTCGCGTGTGGCCAGCTCCCGACAGTGTGGGTCCCCCAGTGGAACTCTGCGGGGAGACGCTCACCAATGACACCCGTGAAATCATTTCTACTGGAAATACTCTCAAAGTAAGTTCTATTATTACACTATGAAACTATGTGTATACTCGTCTTATACGCAAACCAAGCCTGTTCCATGCCTTCCATGCACAATGTAATCGATTCATCTATTATACTCTCTCCACGCCCGAGGACAAATTTGCACAGTAACGGTCATCGTACAAATGCAGAATTAGAAGTTCTATGACCAATTGGAAGACATGACATAACCGCGCTTTCTGAAAAGAACATCGCTTGCACCCTGAGGATCAGCATAATCTGCGCAAGCTATGCACAATCGCTCAATAGCAACACATTGAATAAATGTGTAATATTGAAAATAATTAACCTGCCGAATGCGTATTTGTATTGACATTGAAGGTGTTATGAGGATTTTAAATCCGTTTGACACCTTTTACATGTCACTATGTCTGTAACATATTCGACTGCAAAGATCATGGAACATACATGGAGAAATTATTAGCCCAAAAAGCGAATCGACATTGATATCGCGACGAATCATGAAAAATATAGCCTGCTCTCTCCCTGACATGAGCGTTCCCTATCATATCAAGCACCAATAAAAAGAGCTTTTTCAACATAGATATAATCAGATATTATTGACTATCTTTTTTACGGTTTTCAGGTGCAATTCATGACCGCCGCTAAGGCTGTTGGCAATCAAGGCTTTAAAGCCGTATGGACTGAGGTAAAAACCATTAGTTTTTACAAACTTGCCTTGTAAACCTGCCCTAGCATGCCGATGCACAAAATTATATTAACACTGTGCAAGAAAATACACCTACAAATAATGGGCGGTTTGGCTTTTAAAAAGCAGACTCAAATCATTATCGAATTACCGTAGGTGAAAATTTCACAGCTTCAGATAAACTAAGTTGCTTCCAGAAAACACAATCAATGAAAAAACCTTAATGTATTAAATTTCTGGTACTGTGTTATTGACTTGTTCTTAATCATTAGATGCGCTTGCTATTCTATTATAATGGACTTTTTTAAATATTTTGATATCTTTTTTTTGACTCTGACGATTTCGAGGTAGTCGAACTGCTCTTGCCGCATTAGCAATCCTGGACCTCTGCACCTAAAACATATTATACGACATTGCTGTGGCAACAGTGATGATTGTATTCAATGATATTTTCGTTTCCATTTAGATCAGGGACGATGATGAGACGTGCACGGCGCCAAAGGCGCCAATTACCTCCAGTGCTGGTACAGGAACCGCAAAAACGGGATCTGCAGGAGGCCTGCGCTGCGCGAATGGACGATGCATCTCCGCAAAACTTGTATGCAACGGTCTGCCCAACTGCGGACCGGGTGACGATACTGATGAACTTAACTGTAAGTGTTCTATTTGTGTACGGTAAACAGGGCTGCTTCTAGGTCAGCCGGTTGCTAGTGGTCAATGTAAGGCTTTGAGACGCGAATAAGATGGCCGACTAATAGTCAGTTTGCTAAAGTTGTCAATTTACCGTAAAGCTGTATTGAAAATGTTTTTCAGAACGTTTAGCAGAAGGCTAAATGTCCCTTGAACTTGCTTTTTATTGTGAATACGTCTCAAAACTTGCCGCCGTTCATCTGCTTTCTTCTATTTACCTTCAATGATGTTCGCAGGCCAACGCAGTGGCGGTATCAACGTGTTTCTCGTCACTGGTGGCACATCGCTTTGTGCAGCGTGCGGCGTTCTATTGATCCTTTGTGCCGGCTGTACGAGACGCAGACGGCGCAATCGACGCCGAAGGATGTCGCTCGTGTTTCCGCCAAATGATGACGACGACATTCAGCCGCCTCATCTGCGACCCCCGCTACAGGTGCCTTATATATATATATATATATATATAAATACTGTGTTTGTAGTACGACTATGGTTAAACGGTTGGATAACGTATCGTTCAGTCTACCTAGAGGTCCTACTCCAAAGCCAAAGGATACAAAATAATAGCTTTGCTATGCGCCCGTTTATTTTCAGGGAATGCACTACGCCGTCCAGTGTATGGATGATGTGTGACTAGAGTCCACAGTGTAGGATGGTCGATCAGGACCCCCATCCCACTCTAGACATCAACAACTGCGACGTTTTCACCACCTACAGCGTCAACAACAGCAACAAGAACACGTGTATAATCCGTATACCAATAACAACAACACTTTTAGATTTAACAACAACAACAATAATAGTAGTAGTAACGATCGGTCACAGCAAGCACTGTTACACGAAGAGCCGCCAGACGACGAGGCTGAAGCTCAACACGAAACAGAGCAACAAACTGATTATGACAGCGATTACTGCTAGCAACACCTACAGTTTTTCTGCCAACGACACAAACGTTATTAGCACCCACAACATCAGCGCCATCGACATTGGTATCAAAGCGTCACTATACACAAAACTTACATTAAACTGAGAGTTTAAGATCTGCAAGGATAGCACGTTCTAAGTTAGCTGCCGCATCCTCAATCGAAGCTGTCGACGGACACATCGACTGACCAGCACATCCTAGGTGGAATTGACGAATCTCTGGGTCCTGAAACTGCAATGGATCGCGTGTACATCGAGGCCGAAATAAGAACCTCCTGACAACAACCGCAGTGATATATTTTGACAGCACAGATAGGGTAAAATAAAAATAATAGAAGAGCTCGAACGCACCAGCAATGACACATCAAGAAACAAACATCGCTTTCGAGGCATACTCCTTATCCTTCGCTCAATTAATTCTCAAGAATATCGTACTCTAAAGAGGCGGGAAGTCGACGCAATGACGTGTGCATTTAAACACATCTGAACGTCAAAGCAACCAAGACCAACTATACAGAAGCTGACACAATGACTAGTAAAGGAGAGACATGAAGCATCTCTTATTATTAAGTTTGTTACCGACGATCACGATAACTTCATCGACTAAGTAAAAACGACACGCTCAATTATGGACGACACGTATGAGATAGAAACAGATACGTCTGTCTTTATCTGTAAATCTCATCAAGATCTTCCCAGAAAGTACCTTCACAAAATGGTCCTATGGTCGGCAAGTTAACCGATCGTTGATATGAATAATGAAAACTCTTTCTGCGACCTCGGGTTTCAGCACCTCACAGAAGAAAAAAAGAAAATGTATGACTGCAATCGAATGCTCTACCAAAAGCAATTAAGCCCCTTGCGAACGGCACCGACGCAGTCGGTTCAGTTAGAACTGATAAGAACACAACTCATAGTACGACTATAGGAAAACTTTAGTGGCAGGGTTCTTTCAAGAGACCACTGATCGTAACATAAGTTGCCAATAATAATGCTAATAATAATAACTATGAAATACAAACGGACGAGTAAATGTTATACTCTGACACCAATGTGGTTCACTCTACCATTCGTACTGGACTTTGAACAAGTACTTAAACTTTGACAGGCACACATGCGAACACCATTACGCTATAGCGCTTTTATGGTGAAATAGTGATGCAATCAAATATGAACTTGACGATGTCTCAATTTGAGGCGAATCCTAGTGCAGACCGCCAGACGTTCCAAATTCGTCTGGATAAACTCAATACAATGTGACCTCAAGTAACGACCCCAAGCCGGTCCCTGGTACAGTCTATGTACTCGAATGTGCATGTAACAAGTTGTAATGTAATTTCTAAACTCCATACCATGAAGATATCATAGTTCTTGACCCGCTAGTAGCAAATAATGCAAAAAAAAGAAAGCAATTATAAGAATAATTATCATACTGTAAGAATATCGAGAATTTTCTCTTTGCTGTATCACTTTGTCTGATATGAGATGTATGTCTATAAAATGGCTCGAGAGACGTCGCTGCAAAAATACGAACAACAAACTAATTATAAAAAAAGAATCAATAAAATGCACTGATTTCTCCTACGTAATTTAACCGGTCTACACGAGCAGAGATCTACCCATGCGCACGGATAATTAAATTCTGTAAACCGAAACAACAAGAACCTGCAAGTATTACCGAAAATCGTCTCAGAACTCCCACAGCCAACAACCGACAACCGATCAATGATCTTCTGCATACACCCTTAACGTCTACCTAGTATAAGAGAGAACCAAATCACGGAGGCACATCACGGAGCAGCATTATACAACAAATGTGTCACGACGCTAACCTGCTCACATACCGAAGCTATTGTCGAACTTCTGTACAGAGTGACATTAACTGAACTTAGTAGCTCCTTTTACTCATATTGCCACACAAGTTAAAGGCCATTAGGCTATTGCTAACTGATCAGCGTCGCAGCTGGATGTGCGTGTTTGGCTTCGCTCCAATGATGTCGCTGAGCAATGCCTGTGTCCAACTAAACCGTCGCTGAAGAGACTTCACCCGAGAGACATTTGCATACAACACGCAATCTATGCGTTTGTCAAGAGCTCGCTATATCTACTTTCGTCCATCAAAGATACAAACTAAAAACGCGTCTCTCTAGGGCGGCGTGACACAGACGAGTGTGGAAAGTGTAAAATATTTCTCCTCTAGTACGATACACAGTCCATTTCGACACTAAGAGTTGTTGTTAAAGCCTTCTTCTTCAAGCCTTCGCTGTATATGTGATGCCCTTTGCGGTTTTGAAATCAAACCCTGTTCCACACCGCTGCCGTTCCTGTTTTCGAACTTGGCCCCCTTTCTCTAGACATCCCCTACAACCTCAGAGGCTTTTCATGCCTCTCCAGAAGTCTGCGGAGAACCAACCATCAGGTGGTTTTTCCTGATCACATAAGAGTGCCATGAAGCTGTCCTACCCATCAAGAAGGCTCTATCATTGGAACGGCTGCGTAAATCGTATTTAGGCTAGTAAAAATATAAGATACCAATGAAAAACAATACCAGTAATTAAGGCAAACAATGACCATATTGATGATGCTAATGTTACGAACGGGAATAATACAAACGATAATACTAATACCAGTACTGATTATACTCGAACATAGATGATAGATTATATTAGAGAGTAGTCGACCGCAAACCTCCCTTGCCTTTCGTATGCTTTTCCGAACATGTTCGTATATATCGACGTAATCAAAACTGCACAGCTCCGGGAAAAGCGAAACACGAGTGACTATGGCAAATCTGACCGCGCAAAAAATTCAGATATATCCTATAACACAATGATACATGATTGATATTTTATGGTGCTTCGGTGACCGTAAGTCAAGATGACCTTCTGTTTACACAGGGTGTAACTGTTTGCACAAAGCCTAACTTATTCACGTCTACACATACGAAGTAGCTTTGTCGAAAACCAGACATATTGTTATTTACTCCTCGCCATATGAAGATGATCTTCTCTACAATTAACCACGGTGGCCTCTTCTGGTCCATATAATTTTCAGAATTAAATATGGTCACTTCTCTCCCACGGGCAGGATATCTTTGCAGGTTGGTGTGCTTTCATCGCCGTATGCCTGTGCAGCTCAGTCAGCTTCCTGGATGGCAGGGCTGTGGGTCCGTGATACATGCTTATGTTCGTCAAAACAATAGCTGAAGTTCATATGCTAGCAGATATATGAAGTTATCGGTTAGTTTGTTTTGCTATTGAGAACTAAATGCGTTATAGGTTGCTGGTTATAGTTTATAGGTTATAGTGACCAGTTACTTCGTTTTTTTCTAGTTCAACCACACATCAAATGGTAAAAAAGATTTAAGATTTTTAAAAATCATATATTAGCAATAAAAAACACCTTTTAATACCACTAAAAAAAGATACCAAACGTTATAGCAGTTTTACTATAACGACGCAAGTATGCACTTGAAGCAAATTTTTCTGATCTTCTTGCTCCGTGCTCTAAAATACTAAGGAATACACGTTTCGTGGTGTTTGTTAGGGGTCCCGCAGTTTCCTCAAATCCACTGGCATAACCTTAGTAAAGTACGCGCGTGAAACTATGTATACGAAAACTGACACATCCACCCTGCCCCCATCTATACGAAGGTATCACCCACTTCTCACAAGCAGCTAAGAGTAAACGTAGCGTTTGCGACATTTATACCATTATTATAGCTTTTGAGATTGAATGGCCACAAGCAGCGCTGTGGGGCCAAACTTATTTACGGTTTATCTGTTTACGATGTATTTGATAACCAATACCAGTTAGCTTTTAAATCTTTGCAAAATATTTATCGCGCAATCTACAATATTATTTTGGCCTGTGCCAAAAGCTAACACTTTCTTCTCAGCAATTGCATTACATGACGTTCGAGTTTATTTAGGTTCTACTCTAAGCCTTTTGATTCATATGATTGATAAAAATAAATAAGGCCTCGATACAAAATGGTTTATAGAGGCCTTTCCTTTTTGGCTGGATCACAGCGCCGTTAGCGGCTCAACGTAGTTAGTTTCTAAGGCAGCTGACCGCCCGCAACAGGGTGAATAACTAATGACGCCCATAATGATAATGACGATGATGATAAAGGTAATATAACCAATGATACTTCACGAATGGTAGTTATTAGCGGCTGGTTTATCATATACATTTCGAAAGGTATTGACAAAGGTAATGAGTAAATAGTAGTTTGTTATGCTTAACAGTGATGCTCATAGGACAAAAAATGCATTTCTCCTGAACAAGTGAATGGAGGGCTATGCTCACCATAGAGAATTGCTATAAAAACACTAACAGTAATAATTATACCAATAGCCTCATAAATACAGTGATAGTATACTGACTGATAGTAATCTGACACTGAAAATCAAAATTGAGAAACAATAGTATAAATCCTAATATAACATTATACCTGCTTTCATTGAAAATACCATTCCAATACCTAAGAAGAGTAACAGCAGCTAATAGTAAATAATCACATTTAAATGAGCATCACATTAAACAATTAATTAATGAAATTAGTCGGACTGTACAGACTCGGCCCCTCCTCTACCTAATCAAGCTACAATTTCAATAGATTATATGCAGTAATGATTCAATGATATTAATATATTAACATAATTACTATGAATGTTAACAAGATAGTGATAATATAGTTGAAATAATAATGCTGGTAATAGTGTCAAGTGCAAATATGTGATGATTCTCCCTTCCGAGGTTCGCTACACTGTGTCGTTGCCAAAGAAATACTCGTTTGTCCAGTGCAAAATGACCTGATACCAGGAAGCGGCTTGTAATACGATTGGTGGATTTCTAGTCTAAGGTTAAAATATTATTTGTTATTGCTACAATATTTGTCACTATCGAATCTACAATTATATGCGAATCATAATGGGTTTTAAACTGGACTTCTTCTCTCGAGTAATTTAAACTGACGAGAACAATAGATAATGACATCAATAACGGTAGTCTGCTGCACAGTAGTAATTATCTTGCACGCATCACCCCTGTAACGCAGATGATAACGTCTCAAGTTCGTACTTCTCGAAAAACAAAGGGATAACATTTGAGTCCATCAAAAAACTATAACATAGACAACTATGACTAACTAATATAATAATTATTATATAGTTGTCGAAATAGAAGAGTAAGTGGTATAAATGGCTTCTCTCTTTCAGCGAAATTGTAAGAATGCTACATTCTCCTTTTATTCAATACAACCATAATGCGATAAATGAGTAATAGTACAGAAATAAATTTAAATGCACAAGTAAGACAAATGCACTCGTATGCTCTCCTACGGATGAGCCCGAATCTAGTCGACATATAATTACGACATAGTGTCAATAGTGACCATTAGAACACTAATAATAACACAGTGGAAATGATAAACCAAGAATTCTGCTTACTTTAAAAATGAGCGCGACTCTATATTATTATTATATGAATGTACAAGCCATCCATACAGCTATATAAAAAACGTACGAAAACGTGTATACTTGAAACAAATGGGCTCCAGGGAAAGTAAAGAATACTATAATTACATAGATAAACACGTGTGAGACTGCTTGCGTATGTGTCCCACGTAACTAGGTCAGAAGTCAAGCAAAGAAAAAGGAGCATATTTGTCCATAATTGTTTGTTTCCATGAGCAGCTCAACAGATAGTTGGTAGCTATGAGTGAATAGGTGGATGGTAACGATGCCAGAAGATATCCGCACGAGCGTTTCGCTAAGTGGGAAAAAAGAAACTAAAGGTAGAAGTTAAACCTCGAACGGACGACTCTCCTTTAAGAAAAATTCTGTTTACATTGAGCGGAATAGTAACTGAAACTGACACATACGTGCTGTGTAAAGACATCGTTTACAAAAGTAGGCGTATTGCCTAACGTTGCTACTCCATGCCATAAAATCCAACTGATCAATATAACGTAAGATCAGGAAGTCAACTGTATCCGTATTAGACTAGATGATTAAATATTCACGCAGTGTTTGAGTCCGTGAGTGAAAAGGCCTTTGTCTCTTCAAACTAGCATCGTATCAGCAATTATATATACAAAAAAATCGACAACTAAGTTTCTAAGTACTAGCAAAGCGATCAACTATTTCGAGAGAAATGAGATAACAGCGATGATGCCAAACACCTACTTAAGCGAAAGAAGAACTGATTTACTCATAGCAACAATTTGTCAATGTTAGTTGTTGTTGTCAAACTTTTTTAACGAAGATTACTGTGTATGTGAGGAATAGAGAAAGAAAGAGAGAGAGAGAAAAAGAGAGTTTGCCTAGGAAATTTTATTGCAATCGGCTGCAGCAATTTTCTATAAATGAAGATAACGTTACAGTACGCCAAGTCGCTCCCACTCATTAAAAGAGGGCATTTTATGTGTTTGCTTATATTGCAATACGATTTATTATGTGACGCACGGTGGATAACCCCGGGAAATGGGGAGAGGCGACAACAAATTTCTCAATAATGCACCGACATTGCTGAAAAACCTGTATATTCGGATGCGATTAGAGCTACAAAAACACTTTTGCTGCGTACATCATTCACTGTTACCATCTATAAGCTATTCGGATGCCAAAGTCAACGAAAAGGGAGGAGGAAAGGTTCTAATTGTAGCGGCCAAAAGAAAGCTCTGCTGGAAAAGTACTCTGCTGGAAATTTAGTTTACACTGTCAATAGTAACAACGGTGATATGGGTAATCAACGTCATTCCAACAACAAGGGTGACGAAAGGTAATACTATAAATACTAGGACAACAGTAAAAGTAACAATGAAATGCCAAATAATAAATTGGTCCCATATGTTGTAGAACAATGATGTCTTCCTTCCAGTAGCGCTGTAGATAAGCTGCCACATATTTTTAAAAAATTACAACATCGGTAGTTTTTTTAATATAAAGGTTTAATATATCGATAAAGATAGATAATTATATCATAATATATTATAGTGTTGCTGAAAGTGTAATTGTTTTCAGACTCTCAGTACCTCACGTATACAGTGTCGCCATCCATTGTAAGACAAAAATCATAGCGTCCAATAATACCCCAAAAATGTAAGTTGCACCAGCCAGTCACGTGTGAAAAGTGCAATTTCCAAGAGAATCTTCCAAGGCTTTTCATAAGCCCATATGAGAAATTTACGTTTGTTAATACTCCCTGTGAGATAAGATGGCTTCATCAATCTGAAGTCTCTACACTAATTGAGCCGCTGTTGTGATTGCCGGGAGATGCCTTTTCCTGCGCACGGGGCAGTCAAATGTAGCTTTGCAACATAAGAATATCAATAATTGCAATCTTGGGTCAATGAGACTACAACTCTTATAGAACCCCTAAACCGTGCTACCAGAGGAGACCGAAATAAAAGTACCGGAAAGCATACTAAAAAAGCCTTCACACCCAATTCGAGTCGGCGTCTGAAATTTTCGATATAAAGCGCGCACGACAGAAGTCGATATGGCGCTGCCTGGTGACACCATTGCGCCTGAAGCAGCGGCATTAGTACAGCAAGACGGTTCGTTCAAGAAACTGAATCATTGGCATTTGTAGCCCCGACGTTCCGGACCAAATGACTCTACATCCATATCGATGTAAGGCCAACATGTGACTGACAACGCTCTAAATCTAGAGTATCCGCTAAGATACCTGGGTCAATAGCGTGATGAGTGAAAAGGAATATGGATCGCTGCCGATCTAGCGACACTATTTTCGATTTTCGTTCTTTGGGTCATCGCTCATGTTTAAAAATTCTCAATTGAATGTTTGCGATCCCATTCAAGACAATATTTGGTATATGGTTTGTGTCATACCTCTGAGGCATTCTAAAGTGATCAAGTAAACTTAAGGCATAGCTGTCATTTACGCACTCATTCAAAAATAACATGTTTTTGGTGAAAAAAATTCTGATGTTAACCAAGAAACATTCTAGACTGCTTCAAACAAAGCTCTTCTAGCTCGAATATTGAATACGATATCAATCGCGATGTAATAAACACGTTGGAATTTCTAAATTCATTTACGCTGAGATTTTATAAGATGGGGGTGCCATATCGACTGTATGTCAATCGAGTTTGGATTATAATCGCGTCAGAGGATGTCATAAATTAAACTTTTCTATTAAACGATAATTGAATTTATTCAGGTGTATCCTAATAAATTCCTTAAGAACCTTTGGCACGCTTCTCGGTGTAACTTGCTATGACCTTCGACGCGCACGTGCTTTTTAGGGAGATATTCGATTTGGGCATCATTTTAGTTTAATCCTGATCCCAACGAAGAATCCCAAAGAATCCTATCACATTCGCACATATATTGCCGATCTAACGATTTTGCAACCTAACCACAAGCCAGTAAAATGCACGATAGAACAATGCTCTTCCTCGCAAAACAGTTTCCTCTGATCACTAGGAAAAGCCGGAGTGCAACTGAGAAACAGATTAACCGCATCGTTCCTACGTTTGCGCCTACTTCAAGTCATGGCAAGGATAAGTTCTATATGTAATTCCCACTTTAGGTGCCACTGAAGTTTACCAGAGAGAAGGCTATATGCAGCAATTTTGCTCCGATAAAGTTCTCAGACACAACTACTCATCCTCAACACGAATCTGACGCCCGGCAGCTTCCGTGCAGTTCAGATCTGGAGTTTGCCGGTTTCAACGCTACCGTAGCGGGTGTTTATTATACATAATTCACATTCAGAAACGGCCACTATCGTTTGAGTGAAGAACCCGGATGGGCTGTGTCAGAAGCAGGCGCCAGAAACAGTAGCAGTAAGAACGATATCTCTGGCGCTCGTTCACGGAAGGAACATTATAATTCACAACGAAATACCTTGTTCACGTGACGAAGTTTGCCGTATACCAACAGGTCATAGGCTGCCGAGCTCGGTGGCTTGGTGCATTCGCGTGCGTTTTGCAACCTGAGGAAACACGTAGGTGCACGGGTTCAATCCTCGCCGTTGTACATCTACATTTGTAGAGTCCGGCTTCATGGGAAATATTTTGTTCCTGCTATACAGACTATAGTCTATACGAACGTTCTAGTACCTATGTGGGAGCAATAAAACAAAGTTGTAACATCTTCCTCGGAAGGCTTCCACACTCTAATGCACGAATCATATTGGTGTGAAGTTTATGCCGCCATAACAAGGCTCCGCTAGCTGGTTTTAGTCTTTCAACAAGCAATATGTCATGTCGAACTAGGTTGAATAACGAAATATAGAGATAAGTTGAATTATCAGATGCATATTTCAAGCTTTCTCGTTATGATGGCATCCAATTACACCGTAATAACCTGCCGATATTGTATTGTTTTAGTTTATGGCTTGCTATGCTATCAAGTAACGTGACGCCTACATATTAGTGTACATCACTAGTTCCACGCGAAATCCCCCGCATCATAGGACAATTTCTCAACGCTAGGCGGTGACGAATAGCTTGAGCAAACTCCCTAGTTAACTTACTAACTTTATTCTGTGGCCTCTTATATTTGATCTATGAATGCCTGACGTTGTTGGTGATTTCCGAGCTACGAACTTCATCTGCGTAACTTGAGTCCAGATACATATTCGTCGTCGAACTTTCCCTCAGTATGATGTGAATAGGTCGCTTCCGCAATGGTGAAACAGTAAACTTAATATTTGAAAAAACGTGTTCATTAACTTTCAGCCAGAGGACCCATTTCATTGGGCGGTTATTTTTAATCTATCCATTATGTGAAGGTCACATGTGAATGAAAGTGCATCGAGGACAAACAATTCCGAAAGGGGTAAAAAAATTGTATCAAGAAAATTGTGCATTGTGAATTACTTGTCAAATCATTGAGTTGGCATCTATCAACGAAGATACAAAATATCAGAAAAAGTAAACAGGTAACAGCATAGCATGCCATTTAATAAATTTGGCGTACCATACCCTGCCTTGGACAGCTTTTCCGTTTTGCGCCATCGGTGATTGCTGCGATTCCATAGGCGGTGTGATCATTTGCGCTATGCGCAATAATCTTAGAAGAGCGACCAAGCGGTTGATGACTTTGCCGCCTTTGGCGAAAGAAACCTACCCGACCATGTTTGATTATTTGCTACGGTTTTTTCCCGTTGGATTTATTCGAGTCGAGTCGCGCCTTGCAGACATCGAACAAACCGCTTCATCCATCTGAGCATACAGCGCCGCCATCCTTCAGCGTACGTCCACCTTCGCCAGAGAACAGCAAGAAATCACTAGCTAGGAATTTGTGTGTGTACACGCATTGTGCATGTATATTCCTACATGTAACGTAGTCTCGCGAGTCGTCTCTCTGAGATTAAAGGTGACCCATAACGCCAAACGATCTCACCTCACGCTGAGGCTCCGTCCGTTCAACAGCATCAACATGTCCCGCAACATGTCTTTGGCAGTTAATTGATTGCTTGACGCTTTGACTGTCGGCAACATCGAGAATAAACGAAGGGGCACCGGGAAACAGTCGAATTCCAATTTTAAAATGTCTGTCGTTGCTTCTGCCGTTGTCGTCGTCATTGCTGTTGTTGATGATAGTAGTGGTGTTACGTCTCTTAAGGACGGAAAAAGAAGAATGAAACAATGAAACGGAGCAGAAGAAAAAATGAAGATTATGACGCCATATACACTTGGCATGTAACAAGCATTTTAAGCACGACTCAATTTTGAATCGTTCAAGAATTTTTCGCTTTCACTGAGAAACGTTTGCCGCCCTAAAAACAAGCAGCGTTGGCCGATGAAAGTGTCTGAGCAGCATATGACTTGCGAGTAATGCCAAAACTCCCGCCAAATCTGCATCGAAAGCAATCAGTAGAAGGTCGCCTACGCTCAATGCAGACCGGACGTAGATGGTATTAATTTTTCTGTATCATTGAATAAAATTTATCGATGTGGAGACCCGGTAGACTAAATGCGTAGAAAATATGAATAACCAAGCATTTATAACTGTATTATAATTAATTAACCGGATTACAGTTAGTTAGTCACCTTTTGCCTTTGCTGGATGCGAAACCAAAACGCTCACGAATGCCGCAGTGATGCCTGGTGGAGAGGGATTTTTGCGCAGCTTTACGTCTTGGATTAAACCCTGTTGGCTATACGGAGTATTTCCATTAGATGAATTCGTTCGACTTTGTTTCGCAGATGGATTCGTTTAAGATAGTTCCATAAATGGTCGATATTACCGAGTGTGCTATATATGTACCCATGTTTCATTTGACTATTTGTCTAGATTAGCCACAAAATTGACACCTTCTACCTCTTGTACTAATAAACAGCGCACGCCAATTTTACATTTTATCATTACACTACTCATAGCAGAGGTGACTTGAAGGAGATCCAATACAACATTCAAATGAATGGCCTTTATAATCGACATAACATTTAATATATATCTTCCGTATTTTTTCTGTGTACCTATGCCGTGTAAGAGGTCGCAATAACGGCGACCGACCCACTAAAGTCAGCACGCGGCCCAGCCTCCATAGTTTGTGGCGTATTGGCTTGTGGTGCGCCCCCTGCTTCCTTCCGAAAAGCTCCAGCAGTTTCTTCACTTCTCTGTTTCTCACAAGAGTAGGACCTTGGACCTAGCGTTGGCGCTCCCTTACAAAATGCCTCACTTCTTTCCGATGCTGTGCGATAATTCCCCTAGCTCCCTTCCCACTCTCCGCACCTACGTTCGGTGCTGTCCTAACGCACACCTCCACTAAGGCTAATGTTTGCGGCCCCTTGATTGCCACCCCCAAAATCTTTACACGCTGCGTTGTGATCGTCGAAACACGTTTTAAACACGAAACACGAAATCACACCGGGTGATTCATCCGGCACGTATGCAAAATTTAGTCCTTATTTACGTATCTTAGTGGTTTAAATGTGGTTTATGTTCGAAAGTTTAAGAATTATAAACGAGCTTAACAAAGTATTCATGCGGACAACCTATCGAGCAACCTCAGCCTCAGGACCATCAGCCTTCTGCTGTCTACATCACTAGAATTCATTCGAATTTCTCAGTGTCGAAGTCATGTCACTCTACCTTGGTGGCATTCGGAACCCAATTGCTCAACAACGCATTTTAGGGTTTTTAAAGCATCTTTCCTCAACACACATATGTCTGCAAGTAGTGAATCCAATCAGCGTTCACACTGCATCGCAAAGAAACGCTGTCTTATGTGGGACTCGAGATTAGGAACACGTAACTCAAACGCACAATTCAATCCTGCACCGCTCCTCCACCAAACGGATCAAAGCAGCAAAGCAAGAATTGTTCAGGTACCACCTCAAACGCCAATTCCCATTGCCCGAAACATTAGCTAGCGTCTCACTTGTTGGAGTGTATCGGTGCTGCGAGAGAACGAAGCTGGTCTTTTTATTCGATGTAGCCGGGTGTGGCCCCACCGTGGGAGCGATAGTAGACGAAACGCTAACACATGATTTCGCATTGGTGAGATTCTTCTTCGCACTTCACGTATCATCATCACCATCACAGCAAGGCCGCCATCGACAAGTGAGAAAGGGGTGGCCAAGCCGGAACAAGTGTATGTCCTCATAAATTGAATGCTACAGTGTGAGACGTAATATCAATCTGAATTCATCTGATTGGCATTTTGGCTGGCTTGAAATAGCAGTAACTGTGCTTAGCATTATGCCGTCGTACTGTGACGTTATTACTTATCCTAAGTACAGATTACGTTAATTTATTGCTTATCGAATTGAACATTGAACTTGCTGTTTAGTAATTACTCCCTATATGCACCTAAAGAGTGCTTTTCATCAGCGATGTCCACTCGGAACTTCTCGAGTGCTTTTATCACATATTGATTTGTCTCTGCATTTAGTTGTCTGTTTCGCGTTTTCCTATTTGCCGAGGCGTTCCCTCTTTTTTTCTAGGAGAGCCTCACAGATGAACTGGGATCAAGAAGCCGCATGAACTTGTTGCTGCATCGCTTGATCCTGTGGAATGCAAGCTGGACCGCTTGTAGGTTTCGGGGTCAATGGCTAAAACCGGCTGTCGTAATACGCCAGTATTCTCAACTCAATACTTGGACGCCCCGCTGCTTTGCTTGCATTCCTCTACAAAGCAGTTCTCTTTGTCACCTCTGGAGCCGAGGTTATTAGTTCAACCCCGGACAGGCTTTACAGACTTGACCTAAGCACGATATTGAAACGCAGCCAAGTCTCATTGAAACCAGTCGAGAACAGTAGTTCGCCCGGTGGCTTCCGGTGGCTTCCTACTTGACGCGAAGGCTGCAGCCAAAGTCAGGACCCGGGATTCCTCGATGTCGGGGGAAAGGGAAGTAGGGAGAAAAATGTTTCTCAAGATCCGTCTCAACGAGAGTTGCTGATGGTCCGCTAAATAGTCCCGTCGGTTGATCTAAATCACCCGCGAAGAGATACCCCTGAAGTGTCTAGTCAACGGACAATCGTACCTATGGTCAAGGTGTGCGCCACCCCAGGCTTGTAACCTCTTCGGGCTCAATCCATTCACCCCTTTAGGGTGTGCGTCAAAGAGAAAGACGAAAAGATCGACATCTGAATACCCGGAATAGCCGCGGGAATGTGTCCTTTGTGACACAAACCAACTTTTCAATGGACGAGATTCTCAAAACGCACGTGAAAGCGCTGCTTGTGTTCACTCTTGAGGTGGGCTAACCTCGAGACCTAGTCAAATGTAGATAAAATGACCATCAGAATAAACCAACACAACCAACGCTATTAGAAATGTTCTATCGTTCCCTGAACTCAGTGCAAGCATTTTCTGCAAAAAACTAAAAACCTACAACAGAAGTCGTTAACGTGATCTATATTTCGGCGTGTAGACTGTACTTTGAGTATGATCCATCCCAGCAGCCGTTCAACGAATACAACACTAAAAAGCTCAAAACGCTATACGATATTTCACAAATTTCTAAATGTCCCCCTTGTGAGCGAAAAGAAGCGAACAAGAAGTCCACGTATGGGTCGTTTACTTCGTCTCTATGGGAAGCTGTCCTATTTCCAACTAAACCATTCGCGGCAGAAGCACTACGAAACGCCATCTAGTTGTGGAGTTCACACCGACACCATTCTGGTGTTACGATCATCCTTCGATTTCGGCCGCGAGTTGGTGCCGTTCGTCGGCAGGATGAGGTAGGGAGTGCGAACAGGTAGTTAGAGACGCTTCTCCTACTAAAGTCCCATAAGCGAACTTCGTCTCTTTAACATATGCGTGTCGCTGGCATCGTCTCATTAATATGAGCGTTTAGTCAGGCTTCCATGTGCATCCTGCAGGAAGCAGATTCAAGATGTCACGTCCGATAACTATAAACAGAATGCGGGAGTCTCAGCAGCATTGACCAATACCAATGACTAGGTGATCACAGAACCTAGCTAAATTTTGGATTTTTTCGACTCATTTTTACTACTCTAAGCATATGATGAGTAGTGTTTTCACTGCGCTTATTAGTATGTTTATAATCATCATATTGCTTGTTTGTAGTTATCCTTGTTAATAATTCAAATCCTCTTTCAATACTAAAGGGACAAGACGTAGTTCTTCTTCGCTACGCAGCGAAATGTTGATGCACTGCGAGTGTTTTAGGACAGGAAGAAAACAGGAAGAAAAGGACAGGAAAAAAAACTACATATGTTTTTTTTATTCGAATGTCAAATCAGACATAAATGATTTTGAAGAACGACACTTCTCACTTTTGTAAAACTGTTTAAATTTAGTACTGCTGATGTTCAATATAATGAGAAGTAAATTATGTTTATATGACGTTCAAACTTAATATACATGTCATCTTTCGAATCAGGAAGACTCCTTTAAAAACTATATATATTTTTACATATGTACAGATACATATATATTGTTACAACCCTTTTCTACACATTAGCTGCTATTCTCAACTCATAATGCGCCCATTTCTGGCTTGACAAATACCCAACAGGCCGACCTCGTACTTTTTCTGCTGTACTTCTCATCTCTACGTTTTTTTTTTAACCGGGTAGGCAGAAGAAAGTTCCACTCCCAGATCCGTGTAAGTTCCGTGTAGATGTTGCTGTTATACGTTTATAGACATCGACGTCCGTTTAGGTCGTTCATATCCAATCTGGCAAATCTGACGCCGACCGGAGCATCCCTATTGCTCAGCCACACCCTCACTTCTCGTCTACGGCTGCTGCTCTAACTGTTACGGCTCGTCATAAGCTAGCACGTAATTGGCTCCGTCTTGTCGACTTAAGCTGCTGCACCATCATCTTCCCCCTTTTGCCGAATCGATGAGCCACTACGCGCGACTACGCTCACACGCGAATATACATCAGCATCGCATCGCCCCCTACGTTTCCACTTTCGTCTCGTTTGACGTTGGTTCAGTCGTCGACGCCGGTCAGCTGACCCGCCTCCTGATTCTACTTCAGCGTTGCGGTGTTCCTGTAGTGGCTGCGCCGATCGTGGCGGCGGTAGCGGCTATAGCGGCACCATCAGGCCAAGTCCCCGTTCGAGTGCTTCCTATCCGCTCAACGATACGACCCTCAAAAGGACAAAGACACGGAGAAAATGATGAAGAAGGAGAATACCGACGAGAAAGAACGACGCTCGTGCACGTCCGACGAAAGGCCGAAGTCGTACCGTGCGGCTCGAACAGGTACCTCCTCTACCAGACCGGAGACGCTTGAACCTTGTTTCGCCGTTTAGCTGGCCTGTGCTGACCGTGGCAGGCGTTTCAAGCACCGCCAGTCGCCTTTGCCGCTGCTGATGCTGTCGTAGAGCTGCTATTCGTTGGCCATAGAGCCACACTACCTGAAGACCTGGCGATGGAGTTACTCTCGACTCACTCAGCTAGCGAGTCCGGCCAGTAGCGGGCGAACACGTTGCATCGACGGTAGGTATCGAACACAACGACCCGAGCAACAGCGAGAGCCGCCGCCGCCACTCACTTACCTACAAACATGCTCGACGTTCCTGAAGTGCTTCTGCAGGCTGTCCAGAAGCAATGGACGCGCGAGCAGAATTCTTGCTGGCCGCCCTGGACAGCGGCTGTCGACGAAAGATGAGTATTTGGCCGGAGTTGAAGTCGGACGCTTGATGCTTAATGGGCCCAACCCATTGCTGCCACCAGCAGCACCAGCAGATTTCCTAAGCGAGCTTCGGACATCGACGTCCTCCCCCCTGCTCGCCGCATCATTTGCCTATAGCGAACAAGCAAGAGAGGCCAATTCGAAAGCATTTTCTCTCGTTATTGGCCATCTTGTCCTGTTTCCCAATCGCGTTTCGTCTAGATCTTCTCGTTTCGCTCCTTTTGCATACGACGGTGAAGAACTTCGTCTTAGCACTCGGTCTTCTGCTGCTGCTGTTGTTACTTGGTCTTAGCTAACAGCAATTTGTCAGATCGTTCTTCCGCCTTCCGTATCCTGTCCGCTCATGACGACGGTTCATTTCTGGCCTCGGCCATCTTGGACAAGCTGGACCAGCTTGTCCAAGATTTGGTTCGGTTGTCATTTTCAATCTTGGACGTAAAGGAACGTCCTTGTCGTTTGTTCGTATGGCGGAAATCGCTGTATTCAAAAGAGTAGCGTTCTATTTTGCACATCGAAATTAGCAGCAGAATTTCGAAAAGTTCACTTTGGATGGTCACTACTCGAATCTGCGACATTGGAAAATATCACCCATTTTTATGAACTTGCGCGAATTACACTAATAAAGGACAAATGATTAGACGAACGAAGTAGCAAAACAAATCTACCTTCCGATTTATCGATGGAGTTATCCGTTTCAAATATGATTATATCGAATGCAAACATCGCGCCTTCAAATTGACCCTCCTTGAACCGAGGAGGCATTTTGGCCATTATCGTGTTGCGGAATTATATTCTATATGAATCGATTTTATGCTTGCGCACAATTTACACACAGTAAATGCACATATTCGCGTCATAATCGCCATTCCCCCTCGAACTTGTCAGTGTGATCAAGTAAATAAGTTAGGGACTTTTGATTCGCCACAGAATTAGCCTAAAAAACGAATTGTTTTCACCGTTAGTTAGTTCGCAACGTCGTGATTCACTCATTCCCACTAATGAACCGAATTATGAACCGAATTATTACGAGTGAACCCTTGGGTGCTTCATTACTACCTTCTGGTCCATAGACGCATCAGTTCTGTGGGGTTTTTTTGTTTTTTCATGAGGAAACGTCTGCGTCCAAAGCAGTTGCTGCTAATGAATCCCCCAACTCACAGAGATTCTTGATTGACTCCTTCACACTCAGTCGCCCACGACACGCGTCTGCGTCTTCTTCAGACGCAGAGAAGATGTAGACGAGTCGTCAGAAGCTCTGTTAGAGCTACAGCGAAGCATTTATAACTGCCTTGACGACTACGGACAGACTTCTCGCTAATTTTTACGTCGACTTGAATCGCGAGATTTATTGACTTGGAACAACATAAGTCCTAAACCGAATCGTTATGGTGTTGCGGATAACGAACAAATCGCACAAATGGGGCGCTCGTCGTCACTCGAACCATGAGAAAACAGAACAAGTCGAAACAAGTAACAAGAGCAATGGCTTTTGACCTACAAACAGAAATGGAAATTACTCTTGATTGACCGAATATGTCGCTCATTAGCAGAATGCGCGAGCACCTTGACAAAGCAACCCTTCGCTAAAATGAAGGCGCTGCCATAATTTGTCAGTCGAAGATTATATGAAGTCATTTTATGAAAGCGCCACTATGGATACAAATGGTGCAGACGGATGATGTCTCTGTGTGTGTGTGTGTGTGTGTGTGTGCAGCACCTGTACGTTGATTAAGATCTATCACTGAATCAAAGTAGTGACGAAAGGAACGCACTACTGAACACTACTTCGACGACCACGACCACGACGACGATCATACACAGTCGAGACAAACGTTAAGAAACAGTTAGAAAAAGAGCAGATCACACACACACACACACACACGACTCATTCATCTACGGCGGCTATAAACGAGTCGTAACGTAATGATTGGCTCGTGACGGCTTTGACAGCAAACGACCGCTATGACCGGACTGAATGTGCAGAATTGTGTAAGATCTCAGAGTTGACGATCGCAGATATCCGAGTGATGCTTCTCACAAAAAATTGACGTATTGAACACACACATATATATATATATATATATATATATAGAGCCAAGCTCGAGGCCAGAGCAATGATTTCGTGACGAAGGGGAAGTCCGTTTACAGCTTTCCGTTGATATGAGCGAAAGCCCATTAAGATGCAGATAGCGGCCATTAGAGTAATTGCCTGAAGACCGCGTACGATTGTCGCCATTAACGATACAGCTTTGAAGTTTGCTAATCCTGAAAACTGAACGCCGGGAAGAGTCCGTAGGGTATCGTGGCATCTTTAGGGCATCTTTAGGTTTGTTTTCAAAAATCGCAAATTCCTAATATCTGACAATTTGCAACAATTATCACACGGTGTGTGTGTGTGTGTGTGTGTGTGTGTGATTGAACAGTTACTCAAGTCAACTCACAATAAGTTACTAAGCAATGATACGTCACACTATTAGTACTAATAAGTTACACAATAGGTTAATAAACTCCAAGTTGAGTCAAGGTCGCAGGAGAGTGAGTATTACAGCCTCAGTTCTGAATGACAATAGAATCGTTTCATGTTTACAAAATGGTCTTTGTTTATTATTTAATGACAATTATAAGTCCAATTGTATCTACAAGGCCCCACACGAGGCTTGACTAGGCAGTTATGTAGGTTTTTTGTGCTCCTTCACGCTTTTCCTGGGGTCTGTATCAGCCGCAGAATAAGGCACATATTCGACGCTTCGAACTAGATCGCAGTAGACAGCGACATTTTAAGGTCGCCACAGGATACAGAAGCAAAATCTATGAAGAATTTCCCCAAGCCCAAAAAGTTGGAAGCTTCTGAGAAGTTTCAAGGTGCGATCTTATGGCGGGCCGGTCGGATCTACCCAGCGTCGGGCTAGACCTCCGGCTCTGATCGGGCCAGAAGAATACACCTGCGGTTTGCGACGCGGATAAAGTCCTCGTAGGTAGCCGGGGCGGCGCTCGGGGTGCTTCGTTCAACCAGAAACTCGAAGGACAATCCGGAGCAGCCTGTCCAGACGACTCGGATAGCCAGTGAACAAACGGCTAGACATAAACGCGTAGAAAAGCGATCCGCTTCCCGTTCAGAGATCCACGCAACGCTACTCTCTCTCTCTGTCTCTCTGAACATCTATTAGTGTCTCCTAGTGGTGCACTAATTACTGTACAGGGTTAGCTCATAATCAGGTTGTACACACGTCAAGGTCATCAAAGGTGAATGCGTACATGAATACATTGCATTGCAACACTTCTGTAAGGCACAGGTGCCGAAGCCGATCCTCAAGTAAGCGAAAATCGAGACTCTGTGATCGAGCGACGTTTGCAAGTCGACGACGAACTCCTCAGCAGCGTTGTGCCTCTAGCCGAGGCTCTTCCCATGGAGGGATGTCACGTCGCCGGTTGTATTGTGAACGGACCTGTCTGATCCACGCCAGCAAGCAGCTCTGACACGGACTCGAAGACTTCCCACGAAACGCGCAGTCGCCCTCAACACAATGCACCCCACGAGGCGAAGCCGCTCACAATGCCAACAATATCCTCTGCACATGGCCGGGTGCAACAGAGAGAGAGAGAGAGAGACAGAGAGAAAGCGAGAGAGAAGTCCCCGTATGTTTACTACGTGACCCCACCTACCCACCCACTCACCCCTTCATCTCCGTTCGTTCTCGGTTGTTCCTCAGGTTCGGCCGTGTTTCGACCTCATCGTCTGCTATGTACATCGTCTCGGGAACGGACGAGACGGCCTTCAGCTAGCTGAGCACTATTGGACAAAAAACTAATCATCTGCTAAGACAACTGGCCAACAATATAGCTAATAGCAGCAATAACAAGTATTTACACCGCAACAGTAGTAGATGGTGCCCGTCGAAGAACATGGCCATTCATTCTACAGCTGATCGACGCTGTCGTAATATTGCGCCTCGCATTTGTCCACCTGCTCGGCGACGTGTTTGAGCCGGAGTCGGAGCGTGTCGATGGAGCGCTGCGGCAGTGATGGCAGATACTGGTCGATGCCTGGCGAGTTGCTCTGGAACGCGCTTTGCATAACCTGGGCGAGTTGTTCGCTGGACATGTTCAACAAGTGCCGGACCTGGTGCATCGTCTGGCGACGAAAGACGCACAGCGACTGCAGCAGCGTCTTGTGGTAGCTGTGGTACTTCTCGAGCAGACGATAACCGTGGACAAGACCTGACTCGTTGTCGAGGAAGACGAGCAATCCTGTTCGTGGATCCTTGAGCAGGTTGTGGGCGGGTGCGTCCATCATGCCTGGATTCCACTGCAGGTTGTAGAGGTTGTTCACGACACGGTCGAGGTTGGCGGTGAGGTAATCGAACACGATGAGGTCGCTCCACTGGACCAGCTCCTGGATCTGGCTGCGGGTCATGTTCGTCACGTCGGAGGGATGCAGGTGGCGGTTTTTATCTCGGAGCAGCTCGGGAATGTAGGCAGGCTCTAGGTCGTCCAGGTACCTTGACAGGATCACGGGCCTGTTCGGCTGCCAGCGAGCCTGCTGTATCTTCGGCGCCACGTCGCTCCACTGCTTACCACCGGCCCGAGTGGCAACCACCGGTACAACGTTATGGATGCCCAGCTGTTGTGCCAAGTAGAACGAGAACAGTTCCCCCTGAATCTGGTCGTTGTTCTGGCGGTAGCGGGCGCACGCGAGCACCTGACCGTTCAGCTCGACGAGACGATTCTGCATACGGCCACAGCCTTCGCGCACGTCGACGAAACGAGCCGCCCTAACAGTGGCCTTCCAGTGCATGGCCTGACGCTGCTGGAATCCTCCGGGCACAGAAGCCTCGGCCGAGTCGGTCCAGAAGATCCCATTGACAGCCGGAAGCTGCGACACCGGCTCTGGGGTTGTGGCGGTGGCGGTGGCGGTCGCACCACTGTGGGACTTCTGGTGGTGGGCACGAAGTTGGCGTAGAGCGATTGGCTTGCGCGCATGTGGCCTGCCCACGACGACGAAGCTGTTGACGCGCGGAAGTGGAACCGAAGGTCTTTCCGTGGTTTCCGTTGGCTGTTCGATTCGAGGGCTCCAGAGGGGTACCTTCGGCCCACCTCGGCCGAGTGCCCCGGAGACGATGACCAGCGTGAGAGCGACGGCAATCACGGCTAAACACATGGCAACTACTGCGAGCAAGACGTAGCGCCGATTCGCCGTTTCCGCGTTCGGTTTCGGTGGCAGGCTCTCGATCACCTCCGCGTAGATCGACTCAATCGGCAATTTGTGATCCGTCGGGTAGTGCACGTGAGGGTACACCATCGTCGTCGTTGGCTGGTAGACCAGCGTCCGATCCGAAAAGTACGACATTTCACCAACACTGTCGCGCGTCGATGTTGCGTGAGTATGCAGTGTATATCCGAACTGCGCAACGTGTTTGCACTGAGCCGCTTCACCTCAGGTCGTCAACTTAACAACTATACGCATGACGTTGCAGAAGGACACAGTGGGAAGGTGCACTTCTGCATGCATCAGTAGCCGTCCGACGCGAGCCTGTCTTCGAAAAGTGAATGACGTCCATGTGGGCTCGTTCGAGTACTTTAAGAGGTTCGCGCAGAAGAGAGAGCAACCAAGGAATGCGAGGAGGGCGCCACCCCGCGGTGATCTACCGAACGCAGTTCCAAAAATAAAATGCGTACGTACATGATCCAAATAGGCTGTCGGCGATCGTCTGTGTGCGAATTCGAAGTAATTCCCGCTCGATGTGAGTTATGTAACTTCGTCTTCGTATCACTCTCGTTGGGCGGCAGAATATGCGCGCGGAGCCCTGATAGCGGCTATTCCTACTACGGTGAATTGTTGTAGAACTCATTAGAAGATAAATTCCTAATAAATAAATAAAGCCTGCTCTTCACGAGATGGCTTCTGTATACAAGCCTGTCAGAGAATACGTTAGAGAATCGAAATTGTCACAAATTTAAACGCGCGTATTTCACTGGCTAATTCACTCCACGCGGTAATTACTATGAATTCATGCGCAAATTCCACACAGTTTGATCACAGTTTGTGGGTCGCTACACGATACGAGCATCATACTCGTGTGAATTTGTGCGGTGTTGCCATTTCATGTGTCTATTTGACTACGACGAAATTGTGCTAGCCGTTCGTCATTGGCATGTTAATTCTCTTCGCGCTACTTCCATTCTTCTCTCGGTGAAAGTCCGCCGAGTGGCGATCGTTGTCGGCGTGTTTGCTCTTCTGATACGGCAGCGCTTTCTGTCTGGATGGGGTATCGGATAGTTGTACAGAGCTGGAAAGAGTATGCTCCATCTAGGGTTGGAAGAAACGGCCCTTCAATCAATGCTGAGATCTGAGTGCTGGCAGCTAGCTGAAAGAACGCCCGACGCGTCCTCCCCACGGCGCAGCAACTCGACAGAGAACTCGGACATTTTTCGAGATTGCTCCCCTACGACTCGGTTACTCAGAGTGCGCTCATTCAACTGACCTCGCCGAAGTCAGTTCATGGGATCTTCCGTAAATGGTGCGCTGGCACACACATACGCGCTCGTACCCACAAGCCTCCTAGCTACTACGCTGGCGGCTTCACAGGTGCTGACCCGTGCCCGCAAATAGAATTAGCTCGCCGCAAATGTGTGCCTGATGTGATAGTGTTGCCGGAGGGGCTTTCGGCTTTGCTCTAACGTAGGGGCAGCCAAATTTGCAGAATCTCGGAGCTGCTCGATTACTAGACGCTGAAACAGTTTCGCCAATCAGAAAAGGCGCGGTTAAAAGCAGAACTTTAACAGCTATCAGTAAACGACCGAAGCTGTCAAACTGAGCTTCGCAACCATCGCAACAGTTCTGGGCAGTCCCGAAGTCCCTGACCTGTTTGAGGCTGGTCTGATAGGCCGACATGCGCTCGTTGAAGCTGCGCTCTGGACACGACCCTCTGGTGAAATAAACAGTCAAGGAAGTGTACCGTACGAGTGCATGGGCTTTCAAACCGAATCTGCTCACCCTCGTGGCTAGTATTCATGCCTCAGCCACCAATGTCGTCGTCGTTGTTGCTGTTGTGTGCACAGAAAATGCCCAACCTATCGGCTCTTCGCCCTTCGCCTTCTCGTCCTCTACAGCGATCGTTGTGTGGACACGGTCCGATTTCATCGCTGCCGCCGCCGCCGCCGCCGCCAACCATAGGCATGTTCAAACCGAACCCAAATCAGAACTCTAAACTCTGTGACTGCTGAGCTTCACTGATCTCAAACTCAAACGGATCTACTCCTGGCGGCTGTTTTTCTCACTCTTCAACGATGAGGTGAACCACCAGAGCGAAGCACAACAGGACCTCACACTCTGAACAAGTTTGCCGGGCGCAAGGCGTGAAGCCAAGTTCAAAACTTGCCCAGACGATTCAGGCGTGTCCGAAGACGATCGCACCTGTTTCGTTGAAGCAAGTTAACATTCGAAAATATATACACATGTGTGTGTACGTGAGTCGATTACGAGATAGAGAATCAGGTCTAACAGAGGAAATTATACTCATGAAGAGAATTCCGGATCAGGCAATGAACGAAGCACTACTATCTACCGAGTATTCGACATCTGAGAAGCTAAAGAAGTCTGATGCTACTGTAAACAGTTACAAAAAGTTTCCTTTTTTCTGGTGGACACTGCGTTACGATGTATTATAATCGTTTGCTCAATCGTTCAATGCCCATCGAAACTCAGTTCACGCACGCAAGTTGTCTGTGGAAGTCTTTAAGAGCATCAAAAAGCAAGAATATACGCACTCAATTAAGTAGTCTTATAACACCAAACAACCAGGCAAGACTAAAAAAGAAGCAAACATTGTGTTGAAGTGTCTCCTTTACTGGAGACGTGGAATATGGAACAATTTGGGTCCTTTTCCATTAGCTAGCTAGGTACGTACCGCCCCAACAAGAGAGTAACACGCTTGTGGAAATTGTAATGATAGTTAATTAGTAAATTGTTCGATTATTCGCAGTTCGCCTACATGATGATGACTGACTGCAATGCTTCAACAATCCCGATTAATCAGACGCCGCTTGTTCAGTTGCTCCGACGCCCCCCTATCAACCAAGAACTTCTTTATTATTATTATTTATTTTATTATTATTTATTATTATTTGCTTATTGCAATGAGAGCAAACCCCAACGAAACTGTACCGCGGTTCCAATACACAGAAAAACACGTTGGCAACATTGAATGGCAGCTCAAGTTGCACAAAATCTTCGCAACAGGTTCAGGTTATCGTAACTGAAAACCTCAGTGTCAATGTGACCTAACTAGTATCTACGAAAAGGACAATCCGTTTTGTTGGTCTCTACGCGTTCAGTGAAAGCTACGAAGTAGGAAAGCCATGCCGACGAATACGTCGCTTACATGACGACTTGACGAAAACTTGGAGATCGCTTAATTATATGAATACCCTGCTTTAGAAATACGCCCTTTCATCGACAGCCAATTTCTGCTTCAACTGTGACAGCCATTTAACGGTTGTCATGTTTCAACAACAACAACAACAACAACAACGACAACAACAACAACGTTCACTAGTGACTTGTAATCTCTGCTGATCTCGTCGTATCAAGCTTGTGTAACTTGTTGGCCGCTTCGTATTAACACAACTTACGGCCCATGGATGCAGACAACCTGATCGACGTCTGATCCATATTCCGCCTGTGCGAGTACTTCACTGTCAACTTAGCAATAATGGCCTGACTTAGGAACACGCTGTGCCCGATGCGTGCACCCAGCGGAGCCTGAAGGTAGAATATTTGTTTTGCTCTTTCGCGTTTGTGCTGTTTTTTCTCGTGTGCTCCACTGTCGCAGCGTACCGTTAACATCTCAACTTCGTCGGCTCTGCGCGCCTTACTTCAGGCCGTATAACAACTCCACATCTGGCTCGACACCACCGGGTAGCAGCGAACGTCGGGCGAAATTCCACTCGACTTGTGATTTTCGACGAGGGTGCCGTTATGAGTCGGCACACCCACGTACACTGCGTAAGGCAATGCATGATGAGCGATGCCCCTTGAAAACTCGCTATGAGGACAGATTTTAATAGGCCGCTCCATCGGACGACATCCGCACATACCTAGAAGGAGATGAGAATTTGTCGCGACTCGTCGCGTATCGTTCCTGGACAAGCTCTCATGGTGAGCCCAGCAGGCGGTCGTTAAACATGTGACATTAACAACGCCAAATATCTCCGAATCGTTTTTGTAGCCTGTTCGCTACATAGGACGACTTGCCGCCCGTCTGTCACGGACCGCAGGAAGCCGTCATATCAGGTGAGAGCAACATGCCCCCCTAAATAATTCCTTTTCCTCCGTGTTGTCCATGTAAACAGACATTTGAATTTATCATGCATGCTACCGATGATACGCATTGTGTAACGCTCTATTTATATATATATATATATATATATATATGTACCAGATAGAATCAATTCCCGTTCGATATTCCTGTCTCTTTCGTCCACCAGATCGGTTGCTCGTTTGACTAAGCAGAAGATTCAGACGTGGCTAGCGACAATTTCTACCATGTCCACCTACCTGTTGCCGACTCGCTGCTGCCGACGCCAAAGTTTATTGTCACACATCGGTTATTACTTCGAGCACGATGAACATACATGACCCGGCATTGGCCCCTGTATGTACGAGCTATCCGACGACAGCGAGCTTTACGTGGCAAGCCCGTCGCCTTAATGGCGAACACTGTCTCAGTTGGCTTCTCTCTTCCTCGTACATTATATGTGTACAAGATGTCGTTCAGTTAAACGTGCCGTGTGCCTTGCAGCCGCCGCCGCGCACAGTTAACATGCCGACAGCACATGAGGCGCGAGCTCGATCCCCAACAACAAGACCCCCAGCTCCCGGTAGGCTCTCCGCGCTTTTCTGCCGCGTTGGTCTCAGCGAAATAGAAAGCCGATACAACATGATCGAGAACGTCAGCTAACAGCGGGTGGTTGCATTGATTTACATGTGATCGTATGCGCTTGTAAGGTCGTTATGTGTTTGCGCGCGTGCGTGTGTGTGTGTGCATTTTATGCATACAGACACGTTTGTAGCCGGCTGAGGTTTTTCATGTACGACGTCGATGTTGTTCTACTCGCTCGACTAAAATTCGCGGACTTCGCCAACCTACACACGCTATGGCGCTGACCGTCTGATACCCTTCGTTCGACCTTCGAATGCGAACAGTTTCAGATCCATGTCTCCACATACGCCACTACATCGCTGTCTTCGTGTCGCGACAAGAGGCACAACCGCTAAGGCGTCTGCCCGACGAACCGAAGACCTAAGGTCAGGGCCCCAGCGAACTCACGGCGGGGAAGCGTCAACGTCGTCCAAAGACGGTGACGGCATGCCGGTGACCTACGAGCGGACGGAAGACAACAACAGGGTGGAGGTCACTTTGCGACGTAGTAGCGCTTATGAAGTTCGGGAACGCTCCCGATAAACGACTCCTAGGGAGTGAGGCCGAAACGTCAACATCGCCTTTAGTCGAGTGAACTGTGCCGCTTAGAGATGCAGTTGCGGCGCACATAAATGACGCTCACGGCACGACGCCGTTCATCGAAAACCAGCACGAGTCTGGACCGGTATGGTGACCTCCAATGAGGAAATCGCTTCTCGGAGAACAGCGGAACAACGTCTAGGACGACGCACGCATTCGTCGTTGTGGTGGTGCAGCGCCTTAGTCTAAACATCATTCCGAATAGGAATGTTTAAAGTTTTCTGCCTAACAACGTAATACCTTGATAAAAGCCAAATGAAACTTATTCGCCACGGAGATGTCCGTATTTGAATTGATTAAATAGTTGGCCGAATCCGCTTCTCGTGCCGATTGTCCGCTGACGGACCGTTCACTAAACGCTCAATCTGCTCAATGAAACGTTGTTGTATGCTCACACTTTCCAATCTATATATTTCTCTCCTAAGTTACACGACGAACCAACCTCATATGTATTTAGCACACTTCGGCTAAGCCGAAAAGTTCGTCTGCGTCGGGGGCGTGTGGCGTTATTTATGCATTTCTTGGTGCGCGAGTCTTTGCCGCTAAAATGGAACAGGTAGAATGTCCTGGAGATGAGCTGATTAGAGACAAGTAACGCAGTTGCCAACTTCAGATCGTCATCGAAGCACAAAGCAGAGCAATAAACGCGAACATTTTTGTGAGCAACTTGGCGGTGGTTTCTTCTTGCCGAGCCCCCGAAATAAAAACCCCCCGCCAATTCCTTGCACATACCGACCGTTAGCATTCCAGATCTCTGAGCCATATGCGACAATTCCATCTATCTGTAGTTGCATGCGAGCGTTGCTCCGCGTGTTCGCTCGAACCTTCCGTGGAGGTTCGCGTTCCTCGTTAGGTCGATGGAGGAGGAGGAGGAGGCCTTACGCATTGTCCTCGGTTCTTGTCCAGCACTTATCTTGAACCTGACATCTCATCGTCGTATTGAAGTGCTAAAAGGAGGGTTCGGATCCGAGCACACACTACTCACTAGTCAGTGTCAGATTAGCGTTTTGAAGTGTAGCTGAGCCTTGCGTATTAGACTTTCGTACTGCCAACGAGACACCACTTTGTCGCTTGCAACATCGAAGCCCCCGGGGTCCTAACCCCAAAAAGCTTCGACGTTTTGTCCAATAACGCCATGTCTCCGCTATCTGGCAACGCGCCAGACACCAGCCCGTTTCTGTGAGCTGGACGAGAAGCAGAGATCCTAGCGCGATAAGATCGGCGAGGTCTCCCAGCTCACAGAGAATAACTTCAGATCGGAGGACGAAGATAATCAGCATAGCCGCAAGAGACCCTAAACGAAAGCTAGCCGGAGCATCGACACTGAATGCTGGGACAACTATTCTGAAACAGAACGCATCAATGCAGTGTGAAGTGAAATGACCGCCGGGATGCCGTGTGAAGTGTGCGCCGTCCTCTGACAGGCTACAACGGACACATGCAGAGAGAGGAACGATGTGAGCGTTACCGTCAGAACCCGCAAAAATCTCATCGCGATGTGTGCAAAAAAAGCTGCGTGGTGACCACCTCGTCGTGGTACTGTCGTCAGTGGTGTGTGAAGTTGTGCCCGCAGTCAAACGCCTTGCGATGTTCCAATACTAACACATAATGTTTGTGTGCCCGTGCACAGTCAGTGGATTTTATGAGAACAGCATCGCCTGGGTATGCTGCTTGTATAGAAGAATTGCTCTAACGCAAAGGCTAGCGTAGATAACCTCAGATCAATGGAACCCTTCTATGGCATGGCCTCGCAGGAAGGAGTGAGCAGCACTGACATGGAAGGTGGCATTGTGTTGTCACAAAAGCTCTGTTGTACCTCGGGTACAATTGAACTGTCCGGAGTGTTGGAGGGCATGATAGCCGCCCGCTAGGCTGAAACTGGGGTGCGCAATCGTTGCCTTTTGGGCAATATAACCGTCGACTCGACTGACGTACATACACATATTCGACTGCCTATCAAGGTGGTCGTTGTCGTGCTGTGCTCCCAATACTGCTATTGGCTATGCCTTCATTGGCTACGCTTCTTCACACGGATGCCCTCTCATATTGCGCTGTGTGTCAGAGGCATTGCGATATGGCCTTCGGTCGTTGCACACAAACGTCGTCAGCGTATTATTCATTCAACATTGTTAAGTGAATCTATCGACGTGGCGGTGTCAGATGTGATCGTATTCCCCATGGGCACAGAGCTACCGTAAACGACGGGAAGTCGGAAATTCGACATAGTCTAGCAGTACTGCTTAGAATACTTAATGTGCTCCATTTCAGAGGCACAGGCCTACTTTCAACTCCTTTCGAACAAACATTCTACGGTCTACTTTCTAGAGGGAGCTATGCCAGAAGAGAGACGTACACTTGCTGTTATAGACTTAAGTTTCAAACCACAAAGAGCGTGTAAGAACCATTGGGCTTCGCTTCTTTATTCACTGAGGTCTTTGAATGTCTCATCTGTATTATAAAGTTTCGGTCCAACATGCCGGTAGAAGAAGTGAATGTAAATAAACTCATTTTTTAATGATGCTCTTTACCCATTTAGTCAAAGTGCACTGCGTTACTTTTGCCTCCCATACATACCATATAACATATTTATGATGCTTTAAAGTACGAACTAATTGTTCATTCCTTAGAAAGGCCGACGTATTATTTTTGTACGTACCGCATACATACATGCATACATACATACGTCAACAAATTATAATGCACGCCTCTTGTAGGGTTTGAACATGTTATTGTTACCGCAGCAGCGCAAAGAAAGACTAATATGAGGGGTTTGGTCTACTGAGAGCCTCGCGATGGATTGGGAGGACTGCTTCCACAATAACGCGTTGAACTACATCCGGGGATTCACAATGCATGGGCGTGATCAGATCTTTTTTTCAAGAAAGCGCCTATCAAAGTGGCCGCCACAAAGAAATTAGCTTGGCGTTTTCTCCGTAGGGAAGCTACGTTGGATGACTACAGTACGAAGCTTGAACAGGAGCCAAATACTCGTAGGTTGAGTTGCGCTTCACGCTATAAATGTTTGGCGTTCCGCTCTTAGGTGGGCCCTCCTACATGCTCTCTTCAGTAACAAATCTGACTACAACTTGGTTACATTTCAACCTAGCTCATAACGGAGGTCAGATTGATTTTTTTCCATTGTTAGTAAGTTGTTGTTGGATATGATATCTTTTTCCATGTAAGTGTTCAAGGTGAAATACATGCAGTGTTTTTAAAGAACTTTATAAAGACATTCCCCAAAAAAGGCTTTGAAGAACTAGGTGAAATACCTCAAGTACACTTGTATTTATGTTACTTTAAAAATTAACTTTGATCTTAATGTCATTTTTAAAGTAACATGAAAACAAGTGACATACCTCTTGGTATTTGGCTCTTAAGATTAATGTTTAAAGAGCGAAGTCAACCTTTGACGACCCCTGTGTCAATGCGCTTTAAACTGAAATTACAACATCTTCATTCCACTCTGCTAATTTTCTGTGCTTCTTTCGAAGCATAGATTGATTTCTGCATGAGGTACATGTTTGCTTAAGCTTACGGAAAAATCCACAACCGTTAGATTGCGGTGTAATTAATTGTCGATTGTGGATGGATTAATGGTTTGTTGTAGGATACATCGAGGCATTACCCTTCGCTATGGTTGTCGTAACGTGGCTTAAGGCTGAGCTCCGCGGGAGACCAATCGAGCAATCCGCCTTGTTTGCTGCTTCAAACATTTAAAGATCTCAGACGGACCGTGAGACCGTGCCGGTATACATTAACTGAACGCCCAGGATATTTTAGGCCCTGGTCAAATAAGATCCTCGACTCAGGCCGGTGAAGGCTGCTTTTCCTAGAACGCTAAACGTACCAATTTAGTACCCGAGTCCGGTGAGTCGATTGAGACGCACTAACAGCGGTGGTGACGACGGAGTGAGGCGTCTGCTACAAACTGTGGGCGGGAAGGGGCGTACCAGGGATGTAACGCAAATAACTAAAGAGTGTGATATGCTACGGTCAGCTGGTTTCAAACAAATTTAGTGGCGAAAAGCAAAAACTAGTACCCTGTAGTTGGTGGGATATACCGCTGACGATGATGTAACTACTCACAAACCCGAATTGCTTTCTCTTCTTCCGGTGATTATGCAGGTACTTCCAAGTCGTTTACGTCCTTCAATGCCACGAACACGACTGTTATTGCTTTAGGTTGTTTTGTATTGTGTTGCGACAAAAAACGCTAATGCGCACCTTGGGTTCAGAGCTAGATATTTGCCAGGGTGGTGTGGAACTCATGCCTACGCCGCTAATACCCATGCCGTAGTTACTACATCTTCACCTCAGACCTAGGTCTTCTTTTAAGAGTACTGGATACTAGCATTAAATTTCCACTAGGTGGTTTCGTATCATGTATTAGTGTTCAATTTTCATTAAATAATTCTTTATTAAGTAGGTAACATCCGTAGTCCTCCTTTCAAAGCAGAAGAGTGGATGAACATAGAGTTACGCAAGCATCATGCTTTTTTCCTTACAGGCTATAAACTCGAATTCAGGTAATGTGTTACCACATCCAGTTGGTTACTTCACGGCTCCACAGTTCGTGTTATGACTTAGCTTGCGTATGCAATGACGCGAAAATACGTTGTTGCTATTTGATCTTCAAATAATTCTTGTTTTCCGACGAAATATTTTTATCGAGACTACTGCATAGGACATAGTTTCTCTCTATGTTAGTGTCTTCATTATCAGTGGAGGTAACAAGTATTAGTCTCAACATTCAAACGCACCGACGTTCACAATTACTGTCGCTCAGTGAAGCATCGGTTTATTACGGATTCGTTCTCGCAAGTTAGCGAAGCTGCCGCTCATCTCCCTGGAGAAATCCCACACTACTGGCATCTCCGACAGCCACCCACGGTGCAGCATAATTTTTGACAGGGCGTCACCGACCTGGGACACTTGGCTAGCTGAGGCTTCTGAAGGTTTTGGTTTAACGCGAATCTCGTTCGCCTTTCGGTGCTGTATGATATTGCCACCCATAGACTCATAACCGCAACCACAGCTTCGGGCCATGCCGATTCTTTCGAATTACGAAGTTTGCCTCTTTTGGGTGTGCAAGAGAAATCCTTCACAGGTTGTGACTTGACTTCGGCGAAGACCTCGGGGACACGAGAAAGCAAAAAGTCGCACGGCTGTCGAAGTTTGAAGGAGCGTGAAAGAATGAGAGATATATAGATTCATGTTAGACATGAGGACGCTAAGGCCGGTATGGTTTGTTCCGGCGCTCCGACCGCTTCTAGTCTTTCCGTGGAGCTACGTATTATTCGCGGCACTTCGTAAAGATGCTGCCGAACCTCGCGTTTACGAGAACGACCCATAACAAACAGATACCAAGCAAAGTCAAAATCGACACACGACGAGGAAACTGCAAGAGATTTTAATTTTTGAGACTGGAAATTTGAATTTGTTCGCACGTGTTACGATGTTACGTGTGTGCTTGACTTGTAGCGGAGGGTAGCAAGTCTGCTAGCTAAACTGAGTTGGTCTAACGAGTCATAGGGGGGGGGTGACTGATTAAATAAATGAGGCTCGTATTATCTCAATGTGGGCAGGTGATATCAGGAGATCCCAGTGTTGCTTCTTTTTTTCTATCCTACGTCCCATATGAAAACAGACTCTATGAAACCTTGTGCTCTCCGCTTAGTGAGCAAGTGAAAAGGACAACGTAAAATTTGCAATATTCGTCATTTACTGTCACCTTCGAACACATGGATTTCCTCAAACACTTTAGAAGATTTCGAAAATAACTGGATTTTGCATGGATGGAGAATGCATGAAAAGTTTATCTTTCAGAGGAGTTTCCCCAACATGGGTAACCTATCCTTCCATACGATGCCAATGCAGGCTTACCTTTTCCCTAGAAAATAATCAGTGCATGTGAACTATATACCGATTGACAGTCTATATGCTAGTCATACATAGAATTCTTAAACTTCAGATACAGTTACTTATAAGCAGCTATTATAAGTGTATACCTATATCCAGTTGTGGCTTACTGCATTTTGTAGCGTAGGATGCAATTATGAGGTGGTGCGTCGAATGCCACTGAGTGCTAAAATAATGTATTATATTACATTATTAAAGCCCAATTGACCTTATTGTAGAGAGTTCAATTAAAAGTACTAATATGTAGTAGTTTTTTAAATGCCAACTATGTTTGCTAATCTATCAGTTTGATCCCAAAGCGACTTACCTTAACCCTATCGTTTGCGTGATCATCTCTAAACTCCACCCGTAAGATCCTTTCACTCTCCCTATGAAACTAAGGTAAATTTTTTAAGCTCCAATTGCTTTGGCTTAACATTCCTTACCCCAGAGAACTTCAATTGGATTACCATATTACCAATTACCATAGATTAGCGGCACTTAATTTCTTATTGTATAATAATCTTTTCCAAAGTCTTTTCCTTCTGCTATGGGGTAACCCTGGTTACCCCACGATAGAGCCTATATACTAACCAATGCTGAATTACAGAAAAAATGCATAAGCACTAGGGGCCAATATGTTACCTTGGCTCACGGATTGCAGTGAATTCAGTTTCGACTTACTGAGTTAAAACGTATCTGAATGGAACCAACCGTCAGTCCTCCTACCTTTATGTATCTCTTTCTAACTTTTTTATTCTGTTCAGTGGCAGCCGAACACATTAGCCTCCTATGTATAAATTCCATAATTGCCTTGTTCTAGACATAATGTAACCTTTCGGGCTCTCTGTCGCCCAACCAGGACGCATAGTCGAGCATATTTATTTTCCATTTCTTGTTGCCCTACAAGGTTGTCGTGATACCGGTAAGTGGGCGACAGACGGTATGTTTTGGGAAATTCGCTTTTATCAATAAGAAAAGGAAGCTTCTCTACAACCGACTTGGACCTTTTCGTCGATGTTGCTGCAAGTGCTTGGAAAAAGCTCATTCGTCCATAGGATCAAGCGCGAAGCAACTCATGTAACGACGCCACGTATTTAAGATACATTCGAACGATAACTGTATAGACTTAACAAGCTGAAGGAATGGTAGATCCAGGGTTTGATACACCCAGGGAGGTGCTACGAACGAATACATTTGAGTTGTATCCATGCACACAGTGACGATGATCTTGATTGAGCAGCTTCTTAAGCCTCTTCCTCCTTTCGTTTTAGTCATGGGAGCGCAGCGCAGGGGGTCGGGTCGAAAGACAGGGCTCGGGACGAGACAGATAAGAAAAACAACAACGAGAACTCTTAGTTGATCTCGACCAATGCCGCTGAGTACTAGACCCTCCACACTGAATCGAAGAAAATATATTTGATTCTCAATTCAGATTAGCATCTCATTTGACGTCAACGGTCCCCGTTCTTTGTTGATTGGTCGAAGATGGTTTAAAGACGAAGATGACAAACAAAAAAACAGACACACTAAGAGAAATAGTCAAGTAAGAACTTAAAGAGGAAAAAAGAGGACTTTTATGTAAAGCGCTTTGGTTCGGCTACTTATATAAGCTGAAAATACCGTCTAAAATCTTATAATAACCACGTTTCTTGTCGTAACTCATGGTTATAGACGTGCTTAAACTAGAGGCCTAAACATGGAGCACAAGAAGTAAGCTTAGATATATATATTTTGTTTGTTTTTTTTCAGTCTGCGTTTTACGGCGTCAACACTAAGAATACTGAAGTTAGTGGAAAGTAGGAGCCGTGAAGTGTCGATTTTTTTCAGCGAAGCGACAAGTTCTTGTGAGGATGTTTAGGAAGTTATCTATATCTAAAATAAGTTAAGTGAATCTT
>MNPL01002145.1:76041-93181 GCA_002081605.1 Tropilaelaps mercedesae
TTCATTTTTTTTTATGAATCACATGCCGAGTATATTGCGATGTCATCGTATTGAAATTTCTATTTAAACTGATTTCGTTAACAGTCTGTACACCTTCACGTCGTTAGTTTAAGCGTTATTGAAGGTAATGTGGCTTTCACCAGTTAAATTAAAGGGTACATTTATAATATATTTACTTATACTCTTCAGTGTATCTGCACTTCTCTTTGTAATTTGTGTATATATGCATGTCTGTATGAATGCCTTGGATGGTAGAAAACACTTCAACCACTTCATGAAATTTACTTTTTTTATGTTATACAATGTCGCAATAATTTAAGCTGCGTAGAATTTTAATATTTCAATTTGTTAACATTTATATACGGAATAGCAGCTTCAGTACAATTAAATGTTCGTATACACAATGTTGAAAATGTCAAAATACACAAATTGACGTGATCTCGAATGCGTTGAACGTCGACAGGAGCCCACCCGTGTCACAGGCATATCCAGACGTGCAAAACTTCTACACCAAACGCATTATTTCGATAATTTAGGCATTGCTTCGACGTATACATCTTTCAGGTGTTAGCCTTGAATATTATAAAAAATGGTTTTACAGACCTGTACAGCAGGTACAGGTTTTACAGCCATTCGCTATGCGTTGGCGGCGTAGGCCATGTTTTCAATTTCGATTGAAAATCGACGTGATGGGGTAATTTTGTATTATCGTCTTTACAGATTCGGCGATAAGTTCCTCTACTGCTGAGATAAACCTTTCCCCACCGAAAAGCATTCTCTCCGTCTTCTGCATCGGTTGGTTGCTCGAGTGGTATTTTCACTGTGTTAAATCTCGCGCCTGTTCATGCTCTGTCGACTCACCTCGATTTGTTCATTTCTTAGATCTGCCATCTCAGATCGAAATGACGCGGTCTCTTTGAAGGCAACCGATGCCACCCCTTGGTCGCGCTTTCAGGTCACCACTGCAGTCCTTCAACCTGGAATATAGGCAAACTAGCGTAGCCACTGTTGCGATAGCATCTTCCCTTCTCAACTCAGATTAATATGCTGCCGAATAGCGCTGCAGCTGGTCAAGGAATCTCGCATCTTTAAATCATGGAGCTATTTAGCATGCAATCTGTCTGATGAGAGTACTGGCTGAGCAGTACTAATTGGTGACGGATAACCGACCACACAAAAAAGGCGTACCAGCAGAATAGCAGAACCTCAAAAGATTATCAACTGAGCCAAAATTCTTGGAAGGGATCAATGTGAAGCGTACCAACGGAGATTTAAACATGAAGATGGGAGCCTAGGAATGCTTTTCAGGATACCGGAGGGGTCTCGTTACATATCTGTTAATATCTCGAATTGCTTGTAGCCATATTCGCCAAAATTAACATAGCCATGTTAGACCAATATTTGTGGTGCAGTACAGCCTGGGGGAAACGTTCAGTCTTCTGGTAACGCAAGCATACCAAAAGCCTGCCAGTTTACGTGTAAGTACCTCGCCTCTCTCGACCTGATTATTCGTTATTATTTCGTGGCTACAATCCATGAACTCGTTTCTTCTATTATTGAGTGCCTCAATGGGGCATTGCGTACATTACATTGTAGGAGACGCAACTAGTTAATCTTGGATGTTACATCGAAAGCGGAAATAACAAACATTTTCTGCTATTCCACTCATGGAAACGACTCGCGAACGCATTCCGCATAATCGTGTCGTGAGGGACGAGCACATCTCAAGTTACAGAAGAAACGCACAGTGGTCCAATTGAGAGAGAGAAAGAGAAAAAGAGGAAGATGTTTTGCTTTAGCCACTTCTACAGTTATACCTTTCCCACTGTAGCCGTGCTGGTCTGAATTTCCCGAACATCAAAATTCCAACTATAGCTTCCCATTCAATGCATACGAAACGAGGTATATAGTCTCAAACAGATAAATATATGTGTACAGAAATTTGGCCGATCAATCAAATTACGGTATAGAATAATTGTACCTGAAGTACTGCTAAAGCCCGGCTGACTTTTTTATTCCTACCATTGCAATAGAAAAACAAAAATAAAAAGACACTAATTACCTCCGCTGCTAGACTTTTACAGAACTTGCCTTGATAAGCAAGAGCAGCAGTCCCATTTGTGACTGCCATATGTCGATGAATGCAGTGATGACAATAAAAAATGTTCAAAACATAGCTATATTGGCATATTCGATTAACTGCATTTTTTCGTTACATTTATGTGTCTTCGCAACGTAAAACAATATTTTTAAAACATAATATCCTGAAAGAACTTGGATCGCAATAATACAAGTGCCATTGCAGTAATTCTGATTTAAATTTTTATTTCAGTGAAGTTAAATAACACAAGAATAATTGGAATCAAAGGAAATAGCATCATTAGCATTCTAGCTGAACTATCCTGGGTGGTCGACCTGACTACTTTAAAACATCGGGGCGTTCTAACTCTATCCAATCTCGATTGCATTTTCAGCAAACACAGGTGAGCCTAAACACTGTGGATTTCAGCTGAAACGCGCTCCGCAAACACGTTTGCGGCAAATAGCGAAAATTTGACCCTTGGTGAGCAGCCTTGTACGGCTGTGTGACTGATTAGCCGTGACGTGAGGTATGCAAACGAAAAGAATCAACGCCCACATAGACCGATCCGTTCGAGTATAACAATAGCCCGCACGGCCTAGCCAGACTCAGCTGAGTGCGTCGGGTGCTTACCCGTTGACGCTTGTGGGTTTTGTGTACCAGTCGCTTGGGAGCGTCTTCTTCATGCACTAGGCATGAAACACCTGTGAAACTATAGGAATCCGCCAAAGTCAGGTGTACGGCTAGAAATCAAGCAATACAAAATATTATATGTTCAAGATATCAGGTGAGGCAAGCATGGAGGTTATTTGAATAAATAAAATGCTTTAAGAATGCGCATTTATCACAGCGTTTCGATTCGTAGAAAATTGCGAAAGATGCTTTGGGTGCAGGACAACTGTCAAATGGCGACTTAACGGCCACCAGTAGTTGAAAAACGGGCCCTGACAAGAAGGGCCAAATACTCCCCTATTTCCTCGTACCGCCTTTATGACTGTAGGTCGGTTCACTCGTAAGGTACTCATTTCTTTACAACGGTACAAGCTTGAGCCCAATCTAGGAGCTCATATTGTCTAGGCCGTCAGAAAGAAACAGCGATGCTGTTACGCGCGTTCTATCCGTTTTTTGCGGAAGATTCGCTTCATCGTGTGCAATGCGAGATTATGAAACTTACGCAGAACGAGGTGTATACGGAGCAGCAAGGTGTTTTATTGACAAAGCTCGAGAGAATACCGCAATTAGTATAGGTGGAAGAAGGAAATTGTTGACGTATTCGCATCCCTAACTAGGAGATAGCTGCTTTCGGGGAAGCAGGTGATTGCTGTGTTTTTGCGTTTCAACGATCCCCAGTTCTATACCTAGGCAAAAGCGAACTTTTATTTCGTGTGTATGTTTGTTTTGTATGGTAAGAACTGCGCAGATCATGCGCCAAACACGGTTCATACGCCTGAGGTTTGTCGACAAATAATATAACGTATTTTAAGCAAAAAAGGAACCTTATTATTTTTTGAGAAGGTGTGTGACTCTCGTCATGTGAGGGGTGATCCAAAAACATTGTATAGTGTGAAACACTCATAAAATCGTCTGTTACTGAGTTTCTTTGATTTAATTTTTTGTTCTAAAACTGATGTATTCCTATTTTATTTAACATATAGCAAATGTCAGTCGCAGTTGTGTCTAATATTGGTATGTTATTCCAATTTTATAATAACATAGGGTTAAGTGTGTCTCAGATATTTCTTGGTTAACCGCACTGTCACGTTACCGTGAAGGTAACATCTGTGGATTTTTATTTTTTCACTTAACAATCCAACAAATGCTCTGTTTTTATAGAAATTGGCATAAAGCATAAAATATTAATAACAATTGTGACTAACACCACTTAAGTGCCAAACAAAGACGAAAATGTCGGTTTTAAAGAAGGATCGAAAAAAGCTGAACTACAAGCAAATTTATAAACGTTAGACATCTTTCAACGTTTTGAGCTCTCCTTTTATGTACTGTGCCAAGCCACCGGTTGAATGATCAAATCATGTTGCTGGCATACAATCATTATACGAAGAACTCTTCATACTTAGCGCGCGCGGGCTTCTCAACGAATTACAAAAAAAGCAGACAACAGCCATATCACTAACAGTGTATAACAGTCACCAATAGTAAAGATTTACCTATACGCCGATACTACCACAAATTTGACTTGAACTTATGCGTACAAATTTTTCCTAACTTTACTCATGCGGCAGTCTTTAAAACCTGCAGGACCTTTACGACTACAATTACCATCCATTCAATAACTGTAAAATTCGTCTGTTATGTCTACAAATATTCTCCCAGCAGACGAAGCAGTAAAGCAGACTCAGCATTTTAGGAATACTGTTGTCACAGCTTGTAGGCGCGAGTTCAGGACGATGAAACTGTTGTGTTAGAAGTAAAGAGTGTCCGGCCGTTTCACCGCCCTTAAAAATCGCAATGGCCGAGGGTGGTGGCGTGCTGGCCGCGACGGTGTTCGGCATTTTTCTTGCGTTTTCCGTCTATGACTTTATGTCCCCAGGTGGCGACTCTCAGGATGAAAGTGGCGCTTCGATTACCACTGGGAAATCAATTCCCAAGCTTAAGATGGATCTGGCCGGTTCTCCTGAAATACCCCAACTAACATTCCTCTATTGGTAACTAATGAACATGTTAACTAATGCAGCTACGTGCAGCTGTAGAGTTACCTGCATGTAAAGTTTATTGAGATTGGTACGCCTTATTAGTAATCTCACGAGCATAGATTTGAAGAAAGCGACGCGTTTATTATCATAACATGTCGCCGTCGACCTGTGATGGGGTCTCACAGGGATTTCGATATCGGCGCCGTTGTTTTCGGAATGGTAAACTTCCCCGCAGATAAGACTAACTAGGAAATTGTGATTCAGCATAAGTGTGAAAGTATAAAGCGTTATTCCTTGAGTCTTAGTAATCTCACAGCAACATACGTGGTGTTGTCTGTGTGCAGGAAGGTGGTTGTAAAACATTGCGAATTTCGCAACGGACAACGCCATTCCCTCTTTTGGACGCAGCATTACCGATATCGCTCATTACTTGTCTCTATGTCGAATAAATTTTTATTGAGCAAGCACAAAGTATTAACACATATTGAAATATTATTTTCAATAACATTTTTTTTATTTGGGAGTTTTTTAGTTTATTTGTGAGGGTGGGTTGAATTTCCGAATTCTTTGAGAACGGTTGATTAAGTTAGAATTGACGTTATCCGTACCATAACGATGTAGGTCTATATATTTATGATTACACTATTCCGAAAATAATTGAACACGGACGTCCTATTTGTACGCAAACGTTAAATGTACAACTGCGCGTTACACAAGGGTGAATCAGTAGTAAGATAAACACGTACACTCTACCTTCATTTTATTCTCAAGACAAAATACTATTCTTATACATTTGACCATAATAATAGCTTTCGTAGCCGCCTTACCTCTGGCTTATTCTAACGATCGACCGGTCACCCAAGTGAGTAAATTTAACACTTATATATATGCTTATAACATTTATACGGGGTGCTGTGATTCGCATGATGAACAATGTTATGTAAGTTTTAAAACAACATTTCTTCATAGCTAAATATGAATAATTTTTAATGCTATGATAAAGGACGTTCTTTTTCTCAAAGCCCATGAACCTATTGATAAACTGGTAAATGTTATTTACGTGCATGCGACGCTTAGTGCGGAGTGATTATCCATATATTTGTAGAAGTTCGCTAGAATTTCTATAGCGCTGCGAGTGCTTATTTTTATTAAAATATTATATACTAATACATCGTGCTTCTTCATAATAATTTGATATTGTGTTATTGTAGTACGTGTATAAACTGCATGATCGGTAGTTGTGTGGTTGTAGGTTGGTACCGGAAGAATCGGCATGACTCTAAATTGTCTAAAAGTTGATAACAAAGAGTGTTTACAAGAACTTGGAACTTGACTGATTTACGTACGATGTTACTTTGTTTGAGTGTGCTAGTGAAGGCGCGGAGGAAGCTTTATTATGATATTGCAGAAAAATAGTCCATGAATATATAAATTGAATGCCAGCTCTTTGTCACAATTTTACCATATGATGAGTATATAATGTTTGTGGATTTAGTATTAGTGGATATGCGAGAAGTTCTTTCTCATCACTAGTTACATCGTACACACTAATCGTGACATAACCATTTTTCGTGATTTTGTGTTCCCTCAGCGTTTCATGAGGTTACAAGGGTGCCTTCCAACAGTATGCCGAAATTCTTCAGCGTCGCTACCCAGAGATGAGAATTGTCGGTGACACCTTTACTCCGCCATTCCCCAGGTATGTAAGTAATATGCAATGTATACCGACTGTTAAATAAATTTTTGAGACGAACTGGAAGTTTATAGCAGTTGGATCGACAAAAATGGATCCTTATATTTTGTCGTTGTTTGTATCTGCGAATATTTCCTAACTAGTTTTTAACTATATTTATATTTTAGGATGTTGATAGCACAAGCTCTAGGTGTGACTAAATTGCTCGTTATGGCATTGTTCATGATATCAGCCGATCCATTCCGACACCTCAATACGCCCACACCGGCTATTTGGACCTGGTTGCTCAATAATAAGGTGAGAAGGCATATATATATATATATATAGACATTTTACAAAAAATGTCATATTCGCCATATATATCAAACTACTTACCAATCACAACTTGGAATATGCATGTCAAGAACTGTCAGGAATCTCCAAACTGTCACGATTCTCCACTTTCACAGTATCGAAAAGCAAACAAAGATAACATACCATATTTCACAATACTGTCTAGTATTTCAAACCCTCAAAGATTCATAAAATAACAAAGACGCTGTCTTTAACATTGTTCTCTGCGGGACGAAAATTATCCCTAAATTCGATTAAATATTTGCTATGATGCTGCCAATAAATCGACAAGCTTGCTTTGAGCGTGACTTATCAAATGCCATTGAAATCCGAAAACACCACCGTCGTACACGAGCAAACAGAGCAAACCTTTTACAATGTACTCGTAGATCTAAACAATTTAGTGCGATGTTCTTACTAATGTTCTACATGCTTGGTGGAACGGTGTTTTTAGGCGATTCTCATGGCTTCTCTGTGCATTTTCTACGCAACAATAAACTACGTCTTACGCATGTCGCTCTTACCTTTTAGATATACGGCTGTTTGCTGACATTCTTTCTTACGGGCATGGTGGAGACGCAACTGATTTCAACGGGAGCCTTTGAAATTTACCTGAACCAAGAACAACTGTGGTCTAAGTTGGGATCAGGGCGCATTCCCGATCCCACTGAACTATTCAACTTGATCGACGCAAGAAGAAGCATCCTGTTTGGAGGCAAATTCGAGAACATGGCCGAACTTCGCGAGACCCTATGACGTTCACAGCTTCTATGTACTGCTCTAGTCAAAAGTATAACATAATCGGCGCAAAGGAACTGCTTGTTTCAAAAAACGAAACAATAAAATCACATTTAATGGCGCACGCGCGCCACTGGATTGATACATCTTAAGGGGGTTGAGTATTCCGATGCATGAAATACGAACGCCGCAGGTGGTGACTTAAAGCCGACGAAGATTTGCGTCAAGAAACGAACGTGAGCAAAAGGGATACTCGTTAGCGTAGGCCATGTTGTCGCATACCTTACGAAAGCCACTACTTGAACAAAATGCGTCTTACATCCTTAATCCACGGGCTACCGAAATTTTAGTGGTGAAAAACAAATAGACGACATGTGATGCACCATTAGCCAACAACTCAAAAATGTTTCGTAGTTGTCAAGGCAAACCAAAGCGTTTTAGCGATTCAAAACAACATTATTAAATTATTGGTTTCTACTTAATCGATTGTAGTGGCTATCCTAAGGTTATTTCGGGAACGAATGAAGGTTCTGCCCTAAACCGTCAGGCGGACAGAACCGGATGTGCTCCTATTTGGATGTATTATTTTAGTATATGTGTAGTAACACTCAGAGGGTTACTATGGTGTGATGAACCAGTGTCACGTGTTGCTCTGTGAAATGACATTTGGACAAATCACAAATGTAATATAAAGTAAATTATAGCTGGACGAAGAGGTATTATTGCAGGATAAATAAAGGAAAACGTTTTTAAACTTCATATGCACGACGTATTTCTATTTAGTGACGCTTCCAACACATGCTTCTTATTTATGTCACCGAGACAACCATGTTCTCTTTATGGCCGCAGTTCGATACCTCAGGGGTAATGCCATCTCTGCAATCAAGGAACAGATATGGAAATACTACATTCATAAGGTTTTTTGCTAAATTCTCATTTGATATAGTTGCAGATGTTCGCACTGACGTCGTTTGTATCTAGAAACTCATTTGCAATTATAAATACGCTACACACATTACTTCTGGAATACCGCGTAAACGGTAGGCGTGATGCTTACTGTTTCAGTTCTCGTAGATATTTTCGATATTTAATGCGTTTGAAGGGTCAACGTACAACCATGTGAACGAAACGCTCAAATCCTTCCAGACTGTTCTTTTTTGATCTGATTTTTTCGAAAGAGATATTTTCTAGAGAACGCTACGTTGTAAACGCCATGTTCGACAGATCCTTATTATTAGAGATGCTACTATGTCTCCGACGAGACGTATTTTATGCTTGTATAACACTAACATTTGCGTATAGCTGTTTAAGCCATTTCCGTCACTCATATTATTGAAGAATAGCTATTCAGAAAGGAATTTGATTTGATCCTTTCATATAAGATAGTGTATGCATCAAGGAAACTGATGGGCAAATGTTTGTATCGTAAATAAAGACGATTCGAGCATCGTAGGTTTTCCATCGACAGGATTGAAGGTACATTAATGCGCTGTCAATTCTCAAGATACCAAGTGCATTTGCCTTGCATTTGTCAATTCTCAAGATACCAAGCAAAGAATATAAGAAATGCTTCTCTTGATAATTCGGCGGAAAGGCGAAAGCTTGACAGAAAATATTTTCAGTTTTAGTTGTCCCTATATTCTCCGTTATATTTTTTTTGTTCTTCCTGCTATCATATGTACTTTGGCGGTTTTACTACGCATTCTTACGGTTATTTGCTAGATTGGAATCTTTTGGTCAGCAACGTAGGCATTTTCGCATTTACCTTAACAACCTTGTCTTATTTGACCAGTCATTTTGGTTTAAAGCTATATTACTATTATCTATTACCTGCATAAATTGGCGCCTCTCACTAAACACAGAGCCGGTTTATTGCCCGGCGGCGCTAAAACATGACTTTGCTTTTGGAACAAAGACCAGCTGATCACCCGTTCCGTCAGTAGGCAAACAAGCTGCATCCAGGCCAGTTACATAGGAGGTGTCTGTTTCTGTCGATATCAGATAGTGGTGTTTACCTTTAACACAGTATTTGAGTTGTATCGTATAATAATTCGGTTGCAACAGTAAGTGAATAACGGTGATTTCTCTGCTGAAGCTACAGCTGCCCATCAATAAACAATGGGGGAAGTGCGCGAGGGACTGATCTGTCCAATGTGCATGCAGGACCTTGGCACAGTTGGTAAGTGCTTTAAGTATACATATTCATACCTTGTGTTTGGTATCAGATGATACAAGAAAGGCAGAGATCGCGTTTCGAAAATGGGATATGTTGATTCCACTACCTGTGAAGAGAAGTTTTGCCTAGGTTAATTGTTGTGGATTGCAACTTATACAGACCACTCCACTCTCGCCATTGTATCAACAGTATATTTTATTAATCCTACTAGGAGTATTACCATTAGCTATTGTGGAAGTAAGAAAGATGTACACAATAGAAAAAAAAGTGGTTGATAGGTGAATGCTTCGATTTGAACGATAAATTTATCTGAGGGCTTTTTCTGTTTTTGGCTTGGGGCGTCTTTGGTGTTATTTCGAGCACCTTAGGTGCACGAGGACTTAAACACCAATTAGTGTGTAATGTAAATAACATTCTTGCATATCTTATTATCTTAACATATACAGATGTTTTGATAATAATTGTACGTATTTCCAGAGGATACAGATATTCTAGACAAATGAACAAATATGAAAAATCGTCTTCATATCATCTTGCAGAGGATCTGACGTCACATTTTCATACGGCACACCCAGAGAAAGAAGCAAACGAGGCTCTTGCATCGCTCAAGGATATTTTTTCTAAAGCTAAAAAGAAGTGGCTTAACGAGGAGAGTGTCTCGAAAGATGCAGCTGTGAACGGTAGAGATCGTGTGGATCGTGAAGGAACCCCTGCATTTCCTCAAAACTTTTGTTATGTAAGTTTTCGATGGCCTGCTTTACAAGCAAGGCAAGAATACAACTAGCAGACGGCCAAAAAAGGTTGGAAATCAACAATAAACTTTCTGTTGAAAAAAGCCCTACCTGCGCATTTTTTTCAAGGAACTGTTTGGTTCGTAAATTTATTGTAATTCATAAATGCAAAACCCAATACCTATAATAGGGTGTAAAGCACATGCGCACATCTTGACATAAAACATACATAATGCGTCTGCGTTGCTAGCTCGTTTTAATTCTCTTATGATCAAATCACTTCGGCCTGTGGTTCACACTCAGTGAGCATCAGTAAGGCTCTTGAGCCGTCACGGGATAGTGCACCAAAATTATAATTTGTTTCATTTGCAGTCCTATCTGGATATACCCGAACAGGCTGAACCTGGTTACATCGTGAATCATTCGGACGCCTTCCGCAAAAGTCGATCTAATCGCGTCCAACGATATGATGCTCAAATCAATAAACTCGTCGTCCGGTTGGGCAAATTACTCGCGCCTGGAACGCCTATAGGCAACGATAAAAAGCGACGAGACTTCGAGCAACTGGTACAAATGGAATTGAATACTAATAAGCGGGCGTTTTCTGTTTGGGCTTTAAGATTTTTAACCGGATTGGTCGAACGTGGATACTATGCTGCGCAAATTATGGATGCAACAGCAGAAAGAGAGTTAACCGTTTTTGTACGGCCTTCCCGCCTTTTGTAATTTGACAATTTAACTATTGGTTTGTCAAGTCATTTAACCTGAAGACTGTTGGACAGTCACTCATTATCATACCTCTCATTAAGATAGACACTAGGTTTTTGCTAGTCGTGTAATGCAATGTCTAGAATTATTCAAAAGACGAGTGTTTTCACCAGCAAACACCTCTTTTAATACTAAATAAAATGATTTTTCGTTTCGACCGGTTATAGTTTATGATGGTACTGATAAATCTAGTTAGAAAGCATGGTATAAGGTTATCGACCATCACTGTTGCAATTATTGGTCAAACGGCGTTGTAAAATAATTCAATATGTACAGCACTCTTAATTGTCTTGTAAAGAATTGTAAAATGTTTTGCGGATACTGTCAGCACTTTGTTGCAAATAATTGCTAAATTCTAAGTGGATGATTCCAAGTGTTAGTACACGCGGCATGCTATAATCTTATTTCCTAAGTAGCAGCAAGCTCTTGTTCACAATGTACGCTAAACTGAAACGAGGTTAAGTGTTATTTGTACTAAAAGCAATAGTAACAATAAATTTTGTTTGTAGACCGTGAAATGGGTAGACGAACAACTCGTCGCCCGTTGCCCCAACTGTGCTGAACCTTTCAACGCATTTCTGGGGCCACGAAAACACCATTGTCGGCAAGTAATTATTTGATGAAATTATTTGATGATTGAAATGAGGAAGTGAGTTTCCTTGTATGTAGAGTGGATTATGATCTTTAACATGAAATGAAAGGAAGAAAGCTTGTTTTGATCCCCATTACGCTTTGCATCGGGTAGTTTATAGTGGAATCTCTCTTTGTGTGAGTCCAAAACTTGGAAAAATAGGGCTATTCTGTGATTTGTTAATCCAGCCACTCACTTGAAGCAAAAGTAAAGTACTTGTGATACGTGTAACTCTGTCTGAATGTTTCTGCTCAATTTATACAGGTTATGTGGCGCTATTACGTGTGACGATTGCTCTCGTTTTGTAGACAATCCGCTAGCTCAGAAGCTTCTGCAAGGCCAGATTGGTACCAACATTCCTGTCCTTGCACTCAGGTAGGAGATGTAAAAACATTTTTTGGAATACACGATCAACATGCCTAACTCTCATTTTGAACTTTTGACTCACGTTCTGAAGTTAAGAGACTATAAATTGTAATCCATGAATTGTAAGTTCTTACCAGTCGGTACTCATAGGAAGAAAAAATAAGAAAATAATTCGCTTAATGTTTACTATTTTTATTTTTAAGTTGCATTTTTGACGAAAATTCTCTACAACGAGGCTAGATGATCCTGACATAATGCAATCAGTAGATTTCTCCAGTCCGACCCCGCATTTCTCTAATGGAACAAATACGTTCATATCTTTATTTCCAGATGTTGCTTCGATTGCTTTGCGCTACTGCTTCGGAAAAAACTGATGTTGTCGCAGGAATGTTTCAAGGAGCCTTTTCATGACGCGTATGCCAAAATGAGGTTTGCAGACGTTTGGGTCGTGGAAGATCTGAATTCCTAGGAAGTGGTTTCTATGCTGAATAGGGAAATCAGATTTCTGTACATTGTAGAAAATATTCGATTAAAGATCAACTGACGCTATTAAATGAGTGGATAATTGAAAATGATTTACGCGGACAGTGACCAGAGTTGCCGTTTAAAGTAGTTGTATAAAAACTCTGTTATGGTGAATAATAATAAGATAGTTACTAGCAATGTTTTTGACTTAGGGAATTGATCGATCGGTGCGTGGTTCTAAAGGCACAGTATATCTCTGTAATGGACGCCTTAATGACCGGCGAAGGCTGTAAGTAGATTTATTATTATTGTTATAGAAAAGACAGTTATCTTACAGTTAACGCTATGTTGTTACTGTTATATAAAACAAAGTAATGTGTTCCTTTTATGTGTTTCAAAGTTTTAAAGTTAGTGATACGATCAGGTGTGTCTTTTTTAATTTCTTTGAATAGCTTGTGGCCGTGTGTATGTGTAATTTTCAGCACTTGTGGGCGTCCAGGACTTGCGTGCTTCCGTAGTGAAGTTGACAGAGAAGGTAGAATTAATTGCAAGAAGAATTGGCGAATCGGCTAAGGACCCTAACCTTTCTCAAAAACAAGCTCAACTACGAATTCTCATTAGGTTAGCTAGAAAACGATAGTACAAACCTAAAAGTTTACAAAATATTTTGCATGCATTATGTTGTAATGTCGACTATAGAGCTTACTTAAGCTCCATCAAGCGAAATCGTAGATGCCTTAAAAATTTTCAAAAATCTAGAAAAAATACAGAGCTTCCTATTCTTGACATTCAAGTCACAGGATGTATTGTCGAAGCTACAGTGGCTATAACAGAAGTATTTTCCTTGGCATACGTACGAAGCAACTACTGGCTGTTTAGATTTAATCTTAAAGATAAGTAATATACAACTATTTTCGAAGTGCTATTAATGCTTAGGTTCCCCATGTGGAGTTTAACTTATTTGCTGTTGTATAAATTTTTTTATATATATAATAGAATTCAGTTAATAAAGTCGCTTTACCGTTATGTTGGTTTACGCAGGGATGTACCTATGAAAGTATAGGATATTTAACTCAGTCCGGAAGTACATTTTTGTTTCTTCATCAAATTGTATGCACGTTATTGCCGGTGATAGGTGCTATGTTTTAAAGCACGAAATTTAAAAGGCTGTTGTCGGCAATGCTTCATGAGGCATTTTCATACTGCCTTGCTAACTAAGGGAAGAATGATAGAGAATATTTGCCTCACGACGATTCCTTCGTTAGAATTGCTAGTTCGCCATATTTCAACAAAGTTATTTTGGTGTATGAATGGTTGCCTGCTATTACCCTTGATATTTCAGGAACAGCACGGTGCAATATATAAAAGAGCTTGTACTCACGATACCGCCATTACCTGAAGCTAAAGAACTCGACCGACTCGCTCAACAAAGGCGTGAAGAGGTTAGTGTAGAACTTTCACACTCTTCAACCTTTTCATTTAATCATAGCCGACATTATACTACATATATCTGGGCCGATCGCCAATATATATATATATGCAAGAAAATACTTGCAGAAAAGATGCAAGATTTATCATCTATCGATGGAGTACAGACGCTATAGTTCATAAGAAGAGATGAAAGCAGGAAGACAAAAGTCTTCAGTCTGCCTCATTCAGCAAATATTTCTGCTTTAAATATTCTGTATCAGGCACGACGTCGACTAGAGCGGCTTGCTACTCCGGTTGTATCGGCCACCGTTGTAGAGGGAGGCTGGAGTCCTCAGATGGCATCAGCTCAGTCATTGTCACCCGAAGGAGACGGAGAAGATCAGGATCCCCTCCTGCAACAAATCGGAAACATTAAACGCTATCTTGCCGAGGTACATACACCTGTATAATGTTCTAGATGATTATACCACCATTGCGGCTCGCTTGTTTAAAAATGCACGTGATCTAAGAATGCATCCGTTTTGGCAAAAAGCCATGTCAAGCAGGATTGTTTTTGAAAAAAACAGATTAACCATGTTTACCCTTATGTGTACACGTCTAAATATATAACGGGTTTGTTACGGTGTGTGTTACGTATTCATGTTTATCCCTCTATGCATACTATACCTTACAAGCGTAAGTACACACAAGCTCACCTAGTTGGCCAGTCATTAGATACTTATTGTATATTTTAATTATTAAATTTCATATAGGCACGTCAGGCTGGTCGACAGGACGAAGTTTATGCTCTAGCGGAAAACCTACGTCAGCTGGAAATTGAGGCGGGCTTAAAAAGCTGAATGTAGTAGTAATCATCAAAGCGAAATAGCGCATTTTTGAATAATTACTGGTCACCATATATATATATATATATTTAACACGGCACTATATATATATATATATATATATATATATTTCTACATTTGTTAACGAGTATATATATATATATATATATATATATATATTTAACATTCCAATTAGCTACTATCGGAAGAGAATCTTCTGCTCAGATTTAATGGCACTAAAGTGTGCCTTGACCCTCTCAGCATAGGAAACAGGGTCTAGCGCACTTGACTGGAAAATTTGCCTGTCGTATACTTTAAAAATATGAACCTGTTTTCTTAAGTCTAACATAAATGTTAAACAATGCTGTTTTGGATGAAGAATAATTGAAAATTGCGGAATTGGATTTTTATTTGGATTGGTACGAGGCACTAACAAACATGAACAAATGTTCCATTTAGTTAGGAAAATGCAACCACCCCCGGTCTTAAGTTGACTTCTAGTGGCAATAAAGGTATGCTTTTATCGTATTTTTTGCACAGCAAGACTTTAAAGCGTTTATGGTAGTCAAGGTTAGAAGAGAACCCTCGATGCGTTATGTTAGATAATATTTTGCTACTCAAGATCAAATGAAATGAGGAACTATATGATGACATATTTTATTTTGATTCAATACGTAGTCCAGTAATAACTAAGAAACAAAGAACTGAATAATGTGATAGCGATTGTTCATGATCATATTCAATGTAACTAGTCTGTTAACACCTCTGTGATAAAATAAGATGCGTAGAATTTATTTGCAGTTCATTCGAGTCAAACTTGAATCTTCTAGTTTATTTTTCAGCAGTCTTCATTGAAAGTGGCATATGACAACCAGCAATTGCATTAGTTTTTATACAGAGGAAGACTGCTTGAGTCAGCACGATTGGAATCAACACTTAGCACGATAAAAATGGATTTAGAAGAAAGAAACTTAAATTAAACAATAAGTAAAAATGGGTTGCTCATGAACTCAAAATAAGGCGAAAAAAATGCATGTGTATAATTGTTTGGTTAAAGTTGAGCCAGCATTTAGCAGGACTGTTGCCTAAATTAGCTATTGATGGGACGTGACCCATTTGTGACTTAAAGGAAAAAAGCTGACTCGCGTGAGAGTCAAGTGAATATATATTTAAAATTCATTATAGGAATGGATTAAAATGCATTGCTGATGATGATTAATTTAATGAGAAGTGTTGCTGGCGGTCAAATGTTCACGATCTCGCTTTCACAGCAATGACGACTTATATCTGGAAGGAATTGATGAAATTTTATGTAAAGCTAGGTAGGAACTTAGTTAAGGAAACGGAACATAGAACAAAACATACGCGACAAGCCAGAAAATTGCTATTATCAGAAAGACACGCAATTGTTTGGAAACTTCGATATTGCGTCGAAGCAGAAAGAGAGGATGAGTAGCATTTGCAGTTTGATAGGTCCATAAAGTATTGAAAAGTGTTCAGGTTCGATGTGAATAACTAGATGTCTCTTACACTATCTAGATTGGCGTTCAAGTAACATATCTGTGTAAGTCGTAATCTATTAAAACGAAGTAATACGTTTTTACAAGGTGTGCTGCAACTCCTGGTACAGACAGACCCCTGAATTACGTGTGAGGAATACTAAGGTGGTATGGATGCGTTTTTTGAAAGTTAAAAATGTGAGGTGATCTTTCTGTATTATATAAAATGTGTTGTTTTTTTTAATTTTAGTAGAAGAGGTATAATAACTTGAGGTCTTCCGCTAGGAGGATATAAGATGCTTTACAAAAATGTGATTGGTAGGAAAAAACCCATGAAAATATAGAAGATCAAAGTAGCTTATATTATCATTATATTTAAATAGAAATACTGAGTTATTTCATTTCACGGTAACACTGTACATAATTATTTGCGGTTTCTGGGGATTACGGGACAAATTGTACAGCCGATGAATAAGTCATTATATTTTTAGTGCGCTTACCAACATAAATATTAATTATTCCAGAGCTATCCTAGTCAAGAGAATGTCAGAGTGGAACGTAGAATTATTATTGTTTAAATTTAGGGTACAGCATGCTAAATTTATTATTACATTTACACAGATCATAGACATATGTAGTTACGTTTTAAGTGACGTTTAGATTAGCACAGCGTAGATGAGTGAATTCTGTCGAGCTCGGTGGCTTGGTGCATTCGTATGCGCCTTGCGACTGGAGGAGACACGTAAGTGCA
>MNPL01002145.1:93842-121378 GCA_002081605.1 Tropilaelaps mercedesae
TATTTTTAGATGAGTGAATTCTACATTTTTACTCGTGTCGGTTGCGATATCTAAGGGTGCACAACAATGGGCTGCTGATTTCGAGTTCCTATACTTGATTGTCTACTGGGGCTACACGAAATATATAGAACAGATATAGCATTAGTTTTTCAGCTGCGATAACGTTCACTATAGTTTGTATTGCCTTTAATCGAGCTACTAGCCTAAATAGTTAAAGTCAATGCCAGCATTTTGAGAGTATCCTATTAATGTCATATTCGTAATAGTTGTCTTTCTTCAAAGCCTTCGATGAGTCCTGATTGTTTCGTGCGATCTTAGAGGTAAAAATTCCGAAGCCTTAGGGCAGCCGTTAAATTATCGGTAATGTAGTAGCTTATTCGAATCTGTTCCACAAACATTTTCCATAAATATTAGCCACATAAATGTAGCCGTGTTTCTTAAAACTTTACCTATTTTATTGAAGAGACTAAAGGTACAATACTGATCCGGTAATTGTCCTGGTAGTATTTATCGATGGGAAAGACGTTTCTTTACACAAGACCTATCGGGCGGCCTCAATGATTATGCAAGTATGTTAGTTTTTTTTATCCATATCGTGACCATTAGCAAAGTCTTCTATTGCGCAGACTCAATGGGCCAGACACAATGGGCTCGGGAGCTTTCTAATGGGCCGGTTATGGCAACATTCTTATGTGGTCGGGTGTAATCGGAAAAATCACACGACTGCACACCATTCGACACCGCGGAATAACCGACACTTTGACTGGAAAGGTTCCGATGTCACACTGCAGTCGGATCTATGGTTCTAAAAAAGATTACGGGCAGAGAACCAGCACGCCTAAATTGTACAACATTTCGTTATATAGGAATGACCATCGGCCACATGCTCCTGCAACATACGTAAACTGTAGCAACAGGCCAAGATGGTCATTGATTCAACATCACCGTGGATTCACATAGACGAGCCCCAAATGATTGCGCCGCCCTTTTTGGATAATCAGTACTTGTAGTCGGCCACGTTAGAGGTGTGGCCAGTTTATGACAACAGTGAATACACTCAAAGATATTGGCGCAAAGCAGGTTGACTGGCAGGTCTGCTGGTTGCGTACAGCTCTCGTAGCATAAGCATTTTGGCTTTGTCTGTGGATAACAAGCTTCCCTTGAGCTTAAACTGTCTTAGATCAGACCATTAAATATTTAGTGCATACCATCAATATAATTTTTACGGCTGATCGTCAACTAACATTTTACGTTCATGGTACTGACAGATCCGACGATGAAACAATACTTAAGAACCGTACTAAATATTCACTGCTCTGTTGTTGACTCGATATCTTTGTTTATTTATAGAATTATCATAATCATCATTCATTAAACACGCTTTCTGTGCAGTGTACAATAAGTGTGTATATAAATAAATAACAGTGAAACTCGTGGGGACGAACTGATAAAGGACTTCAATCATGACTAAGCACGACTAAGCGCATCTCATGCTAAGTGTCATTTAGTTCCTTAGCTGATCTAAGACAAACACGCCAGGAAGACCAGCAGGACAGGGGCACATTCGCCCGTATGATATTTCCCGCACACAAGACCGCATCATATATATAGATGTGAGGGCAGACTCGTGGTAGACGGCGAGAAAGCATAACTTTTGGTGAAACCCATGCACGGCGAAGCCTACCACAAGGCATCGATTGTATCGATTAGATCTTTTTCACGTCTCGTCGTTGATCGCATCAGCGTTGAGCAGATCCGGATCGATATCTGCGAACTTTCTCTCAGAGCAAGAGCACTTCCGCTGCAAGCGGAAGTGGCCAAAGCGGCTTTTAAGCTCTTCAATGAAAAGTGGAGTGTCGGTAAAGAGATACGAGTCTGTTACGAGTAGCACTGTATAAGACGAGAACATGCTTGAGGTAGGATGCCTTCGGATGATCCAAAGGCTCGAGGCCTATCTGATTTAGGTCCTTCCAAATGGTACCCACTTCGTATGGGATCATCGGCTTAACTTTTAAATCGAACAGACGCAGGGCCGTTGAGATGGATAGGAAATGAAAGCTTTTATCATCCCACAGCGCGTTTCGCATCGTTCCGTGACGTGAAGTAGGAAGCAGGTGCCTTTGGCAATTTTTTGACTTATGAAGGCCATCGTACCTAAGGCAGTCATCAGCGAATTCACGTCCCGCACGTGTGAACATCGCCAACGTTTTTGCCCGATTGATAGCCAGTCTGAGTTCAAGAGACGCCACATGCAGCCTGGCCAGGGTCTGCTGAACTTGAAACCGACTGCAGTTATAAGTGACCAGGTCGTCTGCATATAAAATAACGTTGCCCATATCATGTTTGCCTCGAATCAGGCCTGGCAGGTCCTTGAGCAGAACCGAGCACAGCTAGGGGCTAAGGTTGTCTCCCTGCGTAACTCCTACTATTTGCGAGAAGGGGGAGCTCCACGACTCCATCGTCGACTCTGATTTTGTTCTCCGGTAGAATGGCAACCAGTACGTCTGAGATGTTGGAGGGTTTTCACGCGTGCCAGCGTCTCCAAAGTCTCCAGAGTCAAACGCCATTTTAAAATCCACAAATACTACGAACTATGGTTGCTATGACTTAGCTTTGCTTGATTCGCTTGATGTAGCCCAACAGTTTAAATCGCGCTATCACGGTAACGCGATCACGTATGAAGCCATGCTGTTCTCTCGGAATGACTTCCGTGGCTTCTAGGAATTGGGAAAACGCTTTTGCCAGAAGATAAGACAGCAGCTAGTAGCAGACACCTCTTGACTGCGTTAGGTTTTCGTTGCCCTTCGGAATAACGAGAATTTGGCCTTGAGCCATTTTGAGAGAAGGGATCCTATGCGTAGGCACTCGTTAAAGAACGCCGTCTAACAGGGTGCAGGGATGATAGCGTCCTTCAGGTGTTCGTTTCGGACTTGATTAGGACCCGCCATGCTATTACAGGACAAGGCCTGGATTGCTTAAATGAATGTCCTGCACCGAGAGTACGTTCTCTAAGTGTTGTCCTCGTCTGTCGTGATCTCATACTACACAGTTGGGACCGATGGAATTTCCTTCGGCATAATGTCACAAGACCCTAACATACCCGAGGAATGCCCTATAAATGCGGATGAATTCATCGAACAAAGAGACATTTTACAATGAAAGGGCCATTTCTATGGATGGCCTTCTTCCTTTTGTAGAAAAAGAATCCCTTGGTACTCGAGGTATTTTCGCCTCTCGACGGTGTAGATTCCTCGACTTCCCTTTCGTGGTTTTGAGAAACGTCGCGAGGGTCTCATCGCTAGGTACACGGAAGCCAGGGCTTTGCGAGAGATGTGGGCACTCCCTATTTTTCGTTTCCCTAAGTTTCGTTAACGTTAGAAGTAATGGTCGTAAGACGCAAATTTAACAGACTAGTAGCCGTGCCTCTTTATTTATAGACATATACAACAATGATAAAGACTAAATGTCTGGTCGTGTACAGATGCACTAAGAAGACTCTTGTGTGAAAAAGATTGGACGAGTAAACGGTTGATGATATTTTCTAAGAAGTGCTCGTTTGAAAAATATTGCACATTAACTAGGAATCATCTCCCGATATTCTCTGTAAGACAATCGGTCAAACTTCTACAAGATCCTTACTTAGAGAGCACCCGGTTATCCTGAGCGGAGATGGGGTCGACTTCGGCGCGGCCCGGGTAAATTACTAAGTTACGTACCCTGTAACGAAACCCGAAGAATGCATGGGCATAACTTACAATCGGCACAACCGTGCATATCTGTCCATACAGTGTACATATCTTTCGGGAAAATGTTTTCGGGCACGTTTAACCACCCAGCCTCTTGTCGGCTGAATTATTCTTCTTCCCAATAAACGGCGCAGTGACAGTGTCAGCTATAGCTATAAGCTGTCAAGGCATCTGTATGCAATGACCCGCCAACAGGCATCTCTCTCTGGGCAACTCGAACAGGGCTTTAACTGCAGTTGGAAGCGCTTTATAAAAACCATGGCGTCAATCACAGCGAGACCATTCGGCTAGCTCTATCTACCATTTGTGTGATTATGGAAAAAATGCAATAGGCAGAGATGATAAAAACATTTGTGGGCCTATTCTCGCTGGCACTGGCCATCCGTTTCAGATAAGGCGCCAAGGTAAAAAAGACTAAAAATAAAAAACAGATACCTCGCTAACTACAAACTCTCAAACCAAATTTTCAAAATAAGCTAAGGCTGACGCTGTGAGCTAGACCGCATACCTGACGTTTAGTATCATAGGATTCGAGTGTATTTACGAACATAAACTCATAAACATACAAAAATTTGTATATACATATCAGAAACGCATACATTCAAGTCCTCCCTTTATTCAGACTATGCATACATTGGTTGACATACTGTTTATATTTGTTTGCCAAGCATTATAGCTTGGTGAAAATTTGAGGCGTGCTTGCTAGAAAGTGCACTTGAGTCGATATGAGCGACGCATCTAAGCTAGTTAAGGTTTGCCGTTAGTAAAACAAAAAGACCTGTTTTAGAAGCATTCTGAGGAATGGTAAAGTCTACGCACCTTTACGAGGCGGATACTGCGTGTGCGTCTGTGATCGATGATCTATGGCGTTTTAGGTGGGGAACCCATTACAAGTGATAATCAACGATGGCTCATTGAACTTTAATCGCTTATGAATCGGTCCAGAATCTGAAGGTGCGTCAAAGGTAATTCGCTTTGTTTTAATCTTGGTAGCACTACATGCCTAGACAAAGGTCTTTCGTCATGTCATTACAGTCATTGACTAGACCTTCTTATTTTTTAGTTAATGCTAAGATAGCTATATGCTTGTGAGAGCTTCATCATCATAGATGAGTTGAGCTGAGGTAAGTAACTATTCCATATTTATTCCACTTGAACGTGAGCTTTTCTGGAAGTTTGTAACATCCATTTGCACAAGAGGTAGCGATTACGTTTCGGGGCTCAGTAAATGGGCCGGGTTCGAAGGTGATAACCAGTATAATTTTTCTCGTAATCTTCAGCGGTCGGAACCCAGAAGACACAATTTACTTGAGGTAATAGGTTAGGCTAAAAATAAAATGTCTAGCGTTCTCAGTCAGTTGGTTTGACGCCCACAGGGCACATTTATTTTGTACCCTATAGAACGTTAAATAGGCTTTTCATATTCTAATCATATAAATGTGTGCTGAATAGACAACGTGTAGCATATTCGTGGCATACCTCCGAAAAGTGTTTTATAATTTTTTTACTAGCATATTACAGTAGCCTTACCTTTATAGGAGCAAACGTCTCATGGTTTGGCATCTTAAGTTTTTTTCTGATAGTGGTTTAGAAAAAAGCGGTGACCGAAATGTAAAAATGACGGTTACATCGGTGTTGCCAACAGTTCGATAAGGCACATAACGCAATCGTAGACCGACGAATCGTAGACGCGTTCCACCTTTGCGCACATTTGATAATTCAATTGATTCCGAAATTCCTTTTGCCGGCTCAGTGTCAATGGACCAGTAAATCATTTCTTCTTCTTCTGGGACATCGAGCCTTCTAGGCCAAGGACGGTCCAATAAGCGTCATAACGAATTATTTAAATCTTCTGAATGATACATGTGTGCGGACTCCCGTAGACATCCAGAGTGTATCTCAATATCAGCTTCAGCAGTGCATGGCTAGGAGGAAAAGCATAGATCCGATGGTATAATGGTACAAATGGTATAAATGGTATAATGTGTCCAGCCAAAGGGGACAAAGCGTGGCGGAATATACCGATAATTAGGATAACACTGTCAGCGGGTAGAAAAAATCGTATAGAGGAAAAGAAAACTTAGAGAGGAAAAGAAGTGCTATGAAGGTTAGTGATGGTGTTAGAAGTAATGGGTTGTGAAACTTTAGTATTTAAGGTGCTACGATAATGGTAGTGTGGTTGCGGTAAGGTAATAGGTCATAGCAGCGAATGGTAACGACTGCTCGAAACGGTTCAGTCGGGGATGGCTTGGTTTTTGGTTATCGATTTTTTTTATGCAAAACGCTGACTTTAAAGACTTGAATGCAGTTTTTCTTAGAGAAAAGTAAATCTCAAATAGGCTTAGTACAATATGATGAGAACAAAAAATGAATGAACAGGTATAAATCGGGAAAAGATTAACGGGTGCATGAAAATGAAGCTTGCGTACACGGCGAATTATAGAATAATCGACCTTTGTACCAGTTTTATGAAGAGAAATGTTGAACGACCGAACATGAAGTTCGACACTGTATAGTACCGATGTAAAGAACGTGGTTGAACGTGAGCGTATGCCTGAAAAATCACTAGAATATCCAAGGCAAAATATGAGTGGAGGGTTTAGCGTTTTAAAGTTTCACAACTGAGTCGACACATGAGTCCTTAAAAATTTTATAATTGCAGTTATTTTCTGTATACAGATTGTTAAATTTTCTAACGTCTGCGGATTGAGCAAAATTGCTTTCAAAACGAGTCGGACAACAGCTATGGCAATCTTGCGATTGTGACATTTACGTTTTCGCCGTCCCACGTTATAATTATACAATCTTTGGTGTGGTACACATAGCTTTTTCAATTTCGAAATTCAATGACGTATAAAGGGTACTCTGCTGAAAAGACTATAAATAATTTTTGCTTGTTTAGAGGCGGTTCATGTCGACAGTTGCATGGAAGGAAGCATTGCGACAACGGTGACACTTGAAGAAGTAGAAGATAATGTCAATCTACAGCAATTAAAAATTTAGTTAATATAAATATCACACAGCTAATGACGACGGGAATAGTGAAACTAGTTTTGTGCACACTGGTGCGTATCTGCTATTTTTATAACCAAAATGCAATGCCCCTTGTGCTCACCAACAGATACTAGTACATCTTTTTTATCCGTAGTAACTTTTTAATGTCTTAGGAACATAGTGTCAAGTGTTGAACGATAAATAGGCTGCTTTCAGTTGCTTGAGACAGACGTTTTCCCATCGGGCTTTAAAAGCCTTTAGGTACAATGAGGTGCTTGCGAATTGGTTTCTCTTGAACCACACAGACGGAAAATAAGCGGTTAAAATTGGTGACGCTCAATCGGAATAGCGCGAGGGCGACATTGGGGCACCACAAGCTCTACCTTCTCGCGGCATTCGTGTTCCTGTTGCTTATAAACCTCATTCTGCTGAAAACCGCAGACGGATGCCTATACAGATGATACCTCCCTACTCTTCCGCATTCGTCCAAAAGACTCAAGACAACATTTGCTAGGTTTTAAGAGAAATAAAGACATCGTTAGCTTGTTTAAAAGGTTTGAACTTCTAGTTAATGCCGGTACGACAAATTTCTTTCTTTTCAGCCCGCCATACAAAAATGTTAAGGTTGCTTCTGTTCGCTTTTATGGCATAGCTGCGCCGTAATCGAAGTCGGTAAAATGTCTCGACCTTGCGCTACAAAAAAGTATTAGATGGCACGATTATCTAAGAACTTTTTTTGTGTATTCAACGCGATGGTTGCTACATCATCCCAGAGAGGTTGGAGTTCCTGTGAACGGTCTGATACTTGTCTACAAACATTGCTACTACCGTTTTTATGCAATGGTTTACCATTTCGGGGTGGTGGCTACAAGATGATTCTTTACAGAAGGAAGATTTTCGAGAACGACGCTGTTCGAGCCATGTTTAGTAAACGGCGAACGGAGCCTATCGTGATACATCATGAGATTACACGTATTACCTGTTTTATATGTACCGTATCGCTTCACATTGCAATTCTTGCCTTTGAAGTGTCACAATTGTTCATGATGAAATTGCCAGTTTCGGTGACGAAAAAAAGCACATGGGCCGACTGAGTTTCTGCCGCCTATTGCCGTCAAAGAATCGCCTCAAAGAATGCGTATCGCATCCCGGAAGTCTAAGGTTCGCGAATTTTGGTCACTCCTCTCAGCGACAAAATTGCAGAAGAAGCAAAAATATTAATTTTTCAACTTGCATCAAAAATTATTTTTTATATTTGGTGTATGATTTTTTACGGTGTCTTTCTCTGTTTTTATTTTTTGTGTGTAGTTTGATCTCAGCTCGGAGTGCCTTTTTTAACATGTTAGGACGTTGCTGCACAACCTGCAATTAGTCTATTCCATTAATTCAATTATGTAAGCTTGAGAATTTATGAGACTGCTACTCCATGAAAAACCACATTGAGGTTAATCTAAATTTGTAGTAACTAATGTAAATATTGTAAATACTTGTGCGCACACTTGTACTTAATTAACTACAAATAATTAAGGAATTGTGTTGGTAGGAGAGATACTTTTCATTATTACCTTCACGAGAACTTACGCGGTGTGACACCTGAAGCTCCATCAATAACCAACATTGTATTGCATAAGGTACTATCAGGTATTTAGGACAGTGATACAAGGTTACGCTTTATTTGACTGCCAAGCCTAAAAATACACATAAGCAGACAAAAGATACATGTGGCATTTCAGTTGTTACAGGTAAATATAGTGTTTCCTGCTCTTAGACTGATAATTATCAGGGTATCTTTTACGGAGTGGATGCGTGTATTTGTAGCTACTCTATATTTGTAGCACCCAGGTGTATGAGCGACGATTTCGGCTGGCCCATCTGAGTTGAAAGCAGACATAGCTGCATTTACGTTCGCTACACAATGCACTCATTGTAAGCCCTCTGAGCAGGGTGCAGGTTTTATTTTATTCAAGATCAGTTTATGTTCGTCTCACTGGTGAATAATGAATGAGTATACTTGTTATCACCCTGCGATGCTGACTGCTTGTACCGGCAATCAACTGGCGCCGGCTGATTTGTCACCGTTCTGAGAAGTGTCAAGAAAGAACAAAGACCTCGTGAATAAGATCTATCTCGTTCTGAGACGCGCTCAGGTGTTTAGCGACCGGCAGAGCAGACTACCCTTGTCAGTTGGATTGAGTCATCCTATCTAGGACTCGACCGACGCATACATGCTGGCATAAATGACATTTCCTAGATTCTATTCACACTCGTTGAGATTTGATAACATTTAGCGAGATGACACCCGCTTGGCGTTCCAGAGATTTTTTTATTAAATCTAAGCATATTTAAACCGAACCCATAACCCTATAAAACGTGGAGATAATAAGGATTATAACTCGATATTTGCTTTAATTATTCGATTATTCTGTATAAGCTCCATTTATGTATGTGAACATATACTAAACTACTGGATATGTATGTATTTCATGGTAATTTTTTCTCCTTGGGTCCCTCTTCCGGCTTTAGACGGCATGCAAGGCTATTTCACTTCCTGGTTAATATCCAGAAAGAGACAACCAATTTATTTCCATAAAGATTCGCACACCTCTACCAGCTATATAATGATCGCGGGAAAGCTTTGAGGCAATTAGGCTGTTTGGCTACAGATAATATAGTAAAACATGTCGCCGAACATCCTATGCCAGGGCTATTCCAACCTGGATTTAGCATTGCAAGCTTCGTGGGAGGAGCTTCTATTTACCTCTTTTTAATTTCTGTACATTTAAACAAGCTATTGCTTCTGCTGTGTATTGCATTATTAGAAGAATAATGTCACAATACAAAGCACTAACAGGTGCGGTCTGGTAAATGAATGTACAAAAAGGCGAAAATCGTTCAGAGCTGCAGAAGGTCATTAATAGCTCGGCTACATAGTTCAGTGGCGTGAAACTGCTTTCTACTTACAGATATGATGTCTTGCTTTAGGGGTGCAAAAATCTAAAATGGGTATATAAACTGGATGAGCTGATTTGGCTAAAATGAGAGCGGTAAAAAATCTGAAGATTAGCGTTTCAGTGACTTAATGTTATTGGATAATGCGTACTTTCAAATTATGGTTACGACGCCGATCTTAAGCTATTTGAGTCCCATGTATTATTCTTAATTCTATGCGGTTTTGTTATCTGAAATGCGATAAAAAATGCGATTTGGAGTTGCTTGAGAAAGTGTAATAGTAAGTTTCTGCGTAGGGTTGGACTCAGATACCATAATTATAAACGCAGCCTTGAACCCCGACAGTAAGGGACAAACTAAGGACAACGGACTTCAAGCAACTTGTGAAATACCTAAATCTTTGACGAATTATTTGATCTGAATGACACTAACAGCGGGGGTTTTGACGTCATCCTGAAAGTCGGTGGTAGATGAACAGCTTATCTATGTGGCGAATTGCAAGCAAGTAAGCTAAACAGTGGTATCGAAACAACGAATGAAGTGTTAGGATGTGATAATGTGAAAATTGTGAATTTTAGATTGTGGACATAACCTAAGGGCTAAATAACGTAACACCTTGGTTCATGAGAACCACGTAATGCGACCATTATCAGTTTCGGTATTGCGGAAGCATTGCAGAATATTAAAATTGTACTCAATGGACAACTACAGAATTATAATGTATTGCTCAATGACATATGAAATGTTACTAGAAACTGTAACATACATCTAAACGAGTGACACGATGTAAAAAATCTTTATTCCTTCATACATAAAAATATAGTTCATCTAGAATCCTCATAATAATAATAATAACTATTATTATTATATGATTATTATTACTCCACATTTATCTGCCCTGCTGCTCGACTTTATCACTTCGTGTCGACTAAAATATATTCTTTCGCTGTTTTTAGTACCCGGATGCTAAATTTACGGGTGTCTCAGCTTCACACCGGATTTTATGTGTATTATACGTGCGATGAAGAACAGAGCAGGAATCTGCCAAACAAGGTTTCAGATGGAAATTATTCCTGAAGTGAAAGATAACTATTACGATGTAAGGCTCAGGTTTCCTTTTGGCATGTGCTCTGCGGCCACCCTAACAAAAAGGAAAACGAAAGACGTGCTTTTCTCAACCTCAGCTCTTTTTGGCCGTATTGATTGTCAGCCAAAGGCTTCAAAAATGGCAAACTAACTGTTAAAAGCATAAGTTCTTTAACAATTTGACAGTGCGAATTAGCTCCGTCTTCTGTAGCTGTAACCTAGTATTGAACAGTGATAATCCTCACCACGAATATGACTTTGAATCTTTCGATTAAACGGCGATACAAGGGAGCTACTATCATATCTTTCTTGTTGTGTTCAACTGTTCAACGCGTGTTTGCTTATAGTGCGTAATGGAGCTATGCACTCGAGATAGTACAAATGACCTCAAACATCTCGAACGTACACAAACCATCAGATCCTGGTTCTGCGATCTCAAGCCTATGCAGTCATATCGCAAAACTGAAAGTAGCCCTATTAACGTTTTGCTGTGTGCTTTTTGAACGCGCCATAACACACATATATTCTGTATCACTCTGTAACCTCGTCATATAATTATAGATTTTTTTAACAGGAGGCCTCATTTATGGTTCTTTCGTTGAATTGCGAATAATCGCAATATATTAGGCTTCTATCAGCTTCGAGTGAATTAATGATTTATTTGACTTAGTTTTTCCAATACAATTGGTTTTAGCTCCAATATTATTATAGAGAATTCAGTGTGGAATGCATGGTCGGTGAAAAACCGGACCCAAAGTTTCGCTCACTGTCATATTCAGAAGACAAACAATTTGACAAGAGCGAAATAAATGAATATAATATCACCCCCTCTGACGCTATACATTTACAAAAGAAATGTAACGATAATTAATAAGGAATACCGTTACATTTAAGAAATTTACTGCTCGGTTAATCTTAGTCGTTGTATCCGCCAAATGGCTACCAAACCTGTACATCGTAGGTTGTTGTTCTTTAATCCTTTTTTAACACTGCTACTTATTTAACTAATCAGTCATCTCCCCAATGAACAGAAGTGCCAAGCCTTGGTGGAGGTACAAAACTCAACTGACACAAAAATACATACCCTGCAACAGCTTGGCTTACCTGCGTTCTTACTTAGCTTCGTTAGTGTTACTAAATTTACCGAACGGCGTAGCGTTGCTACTATCGTTCAAACGTAAAATGGCCGTCCTGTGGTCTCTTCATAAGTGTTAGCTTATTTGCGTTATTGCACAAGTTAGTCACTGACGGGGCGCCTGTCTGTGTTAAGCGTCGGCGGCACCCATTGCTCCCCGATCTGATCTGCGAGAATGCCGGATAAACTTAGCTTGCGATGCGCGCCAGGAACTGGGAGAGGCCGCGCCGAAGCGTGCCTTTTTACCACCCTTCTTCATAGCTCGGCGTACGGGAAACGGCCAACGGGAAAGTATTCTAGCAAACAGGGACGAGACGATTGCGGGAAATATTCACTTTGTAGATTGGCCAAAACAGTCCAGACGACGCCACCTTATGAGGAATGTCGCTTTGGAGGGCCAACACGTCATTCGTTGTTAATGTGTCGTTGTGACCCCGTCAAAACCGCGGCAGGCAGCCGCATCTCCGCCCGACTTGGTGCAACTGTATTTTTTTTGCTGCTCCTTGAAGGGGCGGCGATGCGATCAAATACGCTCTTATGCTACATAGAAACCACTAACCCGCACAGAACGAGTCGGGAAGACGCGGCAGCGCGGTAAGCCAGACACGTCCTGTAGACCCGTCCGATGTATTTTGCGTCGTCGCAAGGCTTTCTTTACCAGACGCAGGCAGCGGCCTTTAAGCTGCAAGATGGCAATCTTGCACTATAGCCACGATAAAGCGGCTAGTCGTTGTCGCGGCATCTACGCGCTGGAAGTATCTTAATCATCGTCGATGGCACCTACGATGACCTCGTTGGCTCCGCCTGCGCCACCCGCTCGCGTAGAGACCGCTACATTCTGAAGAACTGAGCTTAAGAAGAAGCTTTGAGTCTGCATGATGGGACTTATCATTGACTAGAGGCCATACGGCCATTTACAATATGAAGGACCAGCATGACAGCAACCTCTTCGAGGTGTCAAATAAAAACATCCGTGTTACGCAGCCCCTGTGATGTTGGTATGTTATAAAATAAATCGAGCAGTTCTTGAGTTTTTCAAACTAGCTGATATGTCTCGCAGTTTAAAATTGAAGAAACATTTTTTCAGTCAAACTAAATAGAAATGATTTTGGCGCTGGGTTAGGCATAGTGGATATACTCTTGATATTGCGCGTGCTCCATAGTATTCAATAATCACTAAAACTATGTACTGGACAGTACTGGACTTACCGCAGCTAGCACTTATGCAATATAACTCGATACGGCATGTACGCATATACGCAATCGTTTGTGTTACATTAGCGCGTCATCCCATAGTTTACCTACGAAGGAGGACACTAAAGGCAAGGCGACAGGACGCTATGATGTTTTCCTATATCCCTTATAACGAGATTGCATACGTATCTCTCGCGTCTCATCCTGTAACATCTTTCCCTCATGTCAGCCCCATCCGCATCACTCACATACATCCGCTCTCGAAAATGTCGTTTTTGCGAGGTACACCCAACAGCCCCGACTGCTGCTGTGCGGCTTCTGTTTCTTCTATTTCGCTGGTGCTGGCAAACGATGACGATGGTAACGATGGTAATGATGATTGCGAGATTTTTGTTTAAAGACCGCCCGCCACCCTCGCCCCAGACTCTGTAAGACGACGCACAGCACGTTCCTAGCCAGAAAGTACTAAGGATCTGATGAGGCTGTGACTACTTCTCGGCGCTGGGTTCACAAACAGACTCCTCTTCTAGTCTGTTAGCCAACAGCGCACAGGAGAACAAATAAACACAACAGGGAACACATTGAAAACGACGCGCGCGAACGCACACAAGCATAGTTATCGTAAACAACAGCCAGTAAGGGTCCACCTAGACGTTTGACAGCAAACAATTGGTAGTTAACTATTGACAAGTGCCCAGCTTTAACATCGGTGACGTGCCCATAAGCGGAACTCCTAAGTTGATCATTGCTGTTTTTGCATACCGCAGTTTGCAGCTATCATGTCCGAAAGAGCGTTATGCAAAGGTGAGTAAACCAAGCGAAGTAGTGCAACGGTGTCCAAGGTGGCGGAAGAGGTCAATGAATAATAAATGGAAATTAACTTTGTTGAAAATCTGAAAGTATGAAAAAAATCTATAATCGCATATGCCCTTCGGAAATTAAACCGGAGCCTCTAGGAATTTATGTCCCTGGCGCTTTTCCGTGGACCCAATTCACATGCAAGCACAATCAAGCGACGCTTAAGTCGTTCACAACGAATCTGTACTTCCTGTCAATCACACATGAGCGAACCTTTATTTGAGATTATGCAAATTAAATAACTTCGTCCTGTATTAATGCACTGCCGATGTTGTAATAGGAACGATGAATGATGGAGTGCATTCAGTGCGTGCTTGTATGCAAATGCTTATAGAATTCAATAGGGAAGACATTCAGACTTGTTAGAAATTTTTTTATTTGTCTTTAGATATTGGATGTCCTTAGATAAAACATTAGATCAGATCATTGATGTTGTTCTTATAATTGTATTCGCAAAAGTAGAAGCTTGAACATAGTTTCTGCCTTCTAACTTTGCGAGCACGAAATAGATTTGAGATAGAAAAATCTTAACTTCCTGTGTTGGATCCCTAAGGATCGACACTTAGACAGACTGAATACGGTTCCTTTAAGCCATACTTTCTAAATTGTCGAACAAATTAACGGTATGAGTTCTTAATCACATCATTGCAGTTTTATGTAGATTCTAAACAAATGCTAAGACCAAAACAACCTGTTTGGATGCAAATTTGGATTGTAGCTACTACAAGCTTCATTATTCCGAGAAAAATTATGCTAGATAAAGCTGCTATTATTGAGCTAGGTGTTAACTACTATAGCGCCAAGTGACTGTTGCTCGCAGTTCTCTCGAAGTGATGGAAAAACGCGCGCGCTCAATTTAGAATTAAATAACTTTTGAACTTTATTTGGTACAAGTATTTATACTGAACACATTTTTTTCAAGTTGCGTATCAAACTTCGCACACTTCTGCTGAAATAGAAGCCAATCTTATTTAGCTCTATAGGCAAACACAGTACTTCAACCACGAGATTATATCATTAGCAGGAAAAGACTAGAACATAATTATCGACATTTCGATACCGTCCGTATGGAATATCGTAATACATTTTCCAAAAAAATCCTGGCGCAGCATTCTTTCTCATTTTGCGTAGGGATTGGACCTTAACACCGCAGAGAAGTAGACAAGGGGAGTAAATTTGGAATCGGTCCTTGTTCTCGCACTTACATCTCTGCACCGAGATTTAAATTAAACATCGCATCTTATATCAGTGATCAATGTGATCTTCCGCTCATGACAACTCGAGTGTATCATAGGACCTAGGGAGAATATCTATTCTATGTGTCAAATTCAAGGGCCTGGTTATTGTACGGGCGGTGTATATGTGAGAAGCAGCCACTGTGAAAAGCATAAAGGCATAGCTGTAAATTATAAAAATGAATAATTGCTTTGAAATATTATTCTATTTTATTGAGAGTCAATATAATGTAGATAATTGAACAAAATTAAAATAAAAAATAATATGTTAAAGATAAAACACAAGAAAGCAGTTTGTTGCTCCATATACAACAAAACGATCCTCACCAGTGCGAGGTTTATTACACAAGCGAGTTAGGCAATATGAACTTTTGCTTCCAGCGAACTTCTTAACTGTTATTGCAAAAATTTGCACTAAGATCCGTTATGTTTAGACTCACTGACAAAGGCTTGTACTATTTTGATTTTTACAGGAGAACATTAGTTTCAATATAGGCGTTCTTGCGTATCCTTAAATCTTGACAATCCAATGGTATAAATTGTATTGAAACAGTTTCCAATGTCTTCCTTGCATTAATCACGTAGATAGGTGAAAATTCATTTCCCTATGTTGTACATATTTTATTTTAGGAGCCCAGAAGCCAACTTTGGCCGAGGGGACGGTCCGTCTGTATAGCATGCGCTTCTGTCCGTGGTCTGCTAGATGCCGGCTTGCTCTGCTAGCAAAGAATGTGCCGTGAGTATATTTTTCCACACGTGAAATCATCATTACACTTTTTAATTGCCCTTGGCTAATCGTCACTAGCAAGTTCATTTTATTTCGTTAGTTTTTGCAAGAAGCTGTTTATGTCATCAACGCCATCATCTAAGCCAGCGATATAACTGAAATATACATGTGTTTTCACATATGACATTCATCATAATTGAGTTGATCCAGCAAAAGAGTCAGCTTATGGCCGTTCAAAGACAGACCATAGCTTCCGAATTACAACCACCAGTAAACGAACTGTCGTCATGATATCTGCAATCCCCTAATTGTGGTAGGATAAATAATTGTTGAACGACATACCACCAAGTTTTTGCTCTTAGACAGTACAACGGTATTAATCTACCTAACATAAATTATAATATTAAGCGCTGTGCCGATCAGTGCTAGCGTTATCATAGAGAAGATTGGAATTGCGAAAAGCAACGCGTGCTCCTACTTTATTTAGTTTTTTGCCAGTATTGTATCACATCAGAAATCTTTTTTAAAGCTGATCGCCAGCCAATATCTAACATCTATGGTGGTGCTTCATGCATCTACCGACTAGTTGTTGTTTAACGTCAATTATGCCGATGTCAAGATTGGCTTATACCCGTTTGTGTTAGGCCAAGGCCTATAAAAGCCAATAAATGTAGCTTTAAAGGGTTACAGAATATTCGATTAATATAATATGTCGTCATCGAGTAATCATTGCCCTATAAATATGCAGCAGGTCTCTGCTGGTCTTTGACGTCCGGTTTAACTGTACCTGAAAATTGTAAAAAAAGGATGCCGTTTCTAATATGTGATTGACCTGAATTAAAAGCGCAAATATACGTCGAGGCCTATAAGCGGTTTATAGGGCGGATGTGTAAAAAGTGGTTAAGTCAATCGAAATTAAGCTAGCTGCTAGCTGCGATTTTGAAACATTAAGTGACAGCGTTACGTGGTTGAAAACAACAACAAATTGTTTCAACGGACCGTTGTGTAAAACAATTGATCGGCTGTCGGTTATACTTCCATAGCGGGACTCCTTTGACTTGTAAAAGGAGCGACATGGGGAAGATAAACGGTAGCTCTGGCTGTTTCAGACGAGACGTTGCATCCTGCCCAGATTTTCACAACAATACCGTCTGTTAGCTCGGTACACGTTCTGGTTCTACCTTGTCTGATATTATGGGCCTGTGTGGACCTTAGAGCTTAACATTGATAAAATGTTACTCTGCAAGGCACTTTGCATCTTGGCCTGGCGTGGTTTCCTCTCAAACGCTTCTTAAGATGAGACAACTCTAAGTGAGCGGAAAACGGGTGTCTGATTGATTTGATAATGACGGAAATTAATTGGGGATCATCAGTCGAAAGAACTCAACATAGTAGGATTTACTGACTTTTCTTCGGTACGTTCTATATCAGATTATTTTTTCTTATAAATCTATTAAATGTTAAAAAAGGCAATTTGCGTTTCTTGGCAAATCACTAGCGACACTTACACAATAAATTACTGCAACAGAAAAATAATAATTTTCTTATCTTCTGTTGCTGTAAATATTCTATATGTAGCACTAGAACTACTAGTTATCCATGTTAAATCTCTTGCGATACAATCTGAGCTACGAGCATCGTTCTACAACTCGTATTATTAGGAATGCATGTAAATATGGATCGCGGAAGCTTTCTTCAAAAATGGGGCTGGTACGCTTTCTAAGGAAAGCATTTCGAATTACTATTGGTCAGGCGTCTTAATTCATTGGATTTGAGATAAATTTTACCGGAACACCTACCATGAGAATGTATCATCACATGGTTGCACGAAAATTATTTTGAGAATCTGGGAGACACCCTGAACAATTGCCTAATAAATGCACTTGACACTATTTGGCATTATTGTTGCGTATAAACATAAGGATATCAGGATACATGGCGCATAGAATGTGTTAGCATCACTCATTTCGGGCTATGAAAATAGCCAACTTGTGACGATATAGCGATATAAATTGACTCTCTTGGACTAACTTAGGGAAGTGGTTATATATGCGCATATATAAATATATATATACTATAAAACTCCTTACCTATTTACGAAGCCAACTAATTGGCGTTCCGACCCGCTACCAGTTGTTCTCGAACCTGTCAGTTTGACCTATGCAGGTTTGTATATGTAGGAAGTGGCTGGTTGTTTGGCCGCTTGAGGGCGAATCGTCACTCACCATTTTCGCTGTTTCTCTATCCTTGGTCCTTGGACTCGTTCGCTTTTTGCCGCCCAATAGGCGCCTAATTGCATCCTGCGCGTTTATAGCATGAGATTATACTTGACCTACCTCGACCATTTTTAATAGCCAGACATATATGTAGTCTAATGCGCAACCTCTGCATCTACCATCCCATAAGCCATGCATGACCAGCAAAGAGAAAAAATGTGGAAGCTATACTAAGATGTGTATAGGAGGTTCTTATTGCCAACAAGACCCTCCAGTGTATCCACAATAACGTTTGCAGCTAGATTTCAGGCCACCGGACAGGTGATGGCAGCCTGAAGTGGTGCTGAGAATTATCCATAGTGCCGCGGTCGCTCAGTTCCTTTGTCGACGAGACTAGCCGGGACGATTGCATTAACTCAATTCTGTTACGCTACATTTGACATAATACTCGGTGAGGTCTCCTTTGGCTGAACAGGTCTTGAGATAGTGGCATGTATCGATGCTAGGAAGAACACAGTTATTTTGCTAGGCCTTACAGGCATAATGAGTAACGCGTTGTCGTACATAAAGGTCAAACAAAACAGGTATAGCTCATAGAAAGATAGAATCATCGAGACACTATCTGTGTGCCGTAAATAAACATAGCATACAAGAAGTTTATTCACTCGTAAATTATATTTTATAACCATTCTCCACGTCGGGATATATTGGTCGTAGGCAGACATCAACGGAGATTTCTACCCGGTCGAATAAAACGAAACCACGGAAGTGGACCTTATCGGGCTCCCCGCCCTCTCCGGGCTCTCGCGTTGTCTTATGACACGCTAGCTGGGAGCTTGGTTTGATTAGAGCAAGGAAAGCCAGCGGCACACCGTTGATTAACATTGAACGATGTATTCATTATAGATGTTACGGCTGTCTGAGTAAAACTGCTTAACAACATCAATGAAGTGTGTTAAGGCGTTAGAGCCTGGTGACAGTCATATTATTCAACGCTAACAGTTAGATGGAGGCGTATGTCTCGTCGCAGAGCTGCAACTAATTTCATTACAAGTAGTGGCCATAGAATTTCAGTACAAAGTGGGAACTTCACTGTATTGCAAGTGTTATATTTCAATATCCATCAATTGCTTGGTTCGAAACAAGCAGACGATCAATACAAGTCGGTAACCTTAACAATTTACAAAACTGTAACGGTTCAGCTGCACTGCATATGTTATTCGACTCTGAATGTCCGTAACTCATACCACAGTTAGACAAGACAGATCAGCCTAGCTAAAATTGCATTCCAGCATTGGTATTGAGACCCCAAGGGAACTAATTCAGACTACTCATCCGGAGGACAAACGCTCGTGGTACACCGTTGAACCCGTCTTGACTGGTCGTCAACTAACATCATCAGCAACCTGAAGAAGCAATGAAAGAAAGAAAACTCCCCCGCACTATGTTTCCTCCGCGGCTTAACGGAACATTTCTTCTCTGCTATTTAGAATAAACCGCAGTAGAGAAGCAATGTTCTTGCTCAGCTCTACGATTTACCGAAAGACTTTTAAGTATATGCGGTTGGGCAGTGTCTTTCACTGGCGTGTTCTTTATAGAGAGAGCGCTCGCCCGATGCCATCTGAAGGCAGGCGTCCTGCAGGTCGAGGTTGATGTTCCAGCCCTGACTCTTATAGAAAGAAACAGCGAGACCATGAGAGAGAGAGAGAGAGAGAAATCGATGGAACAGCCTCAGTTTGCTAGCATGAGAAGACATATCTCACAAAGCATGACTCTTTAACTCGACTATCGGCCCACGCTATTCTAGTTCAGCTTCTTGGCCAAGCGACAGCAAAGCACCTTGGTTCCCAGTTCCGCCATTGGGCTTGTTTCGATGAGTTTGTTGGTTCTGCTGACAAATCAATATTTTCTTTGTGAACATGAAGTCAACTAGCTATGATAACAGGACAGGCGTGAAGCTGTGATGTGCTCACTATAGTTGTATAGTGAGTTCAGGTTGTAGTCTTTCCAACCGTAGGCTTCCCCGCAAATGCTGTCAAGGGCAAAACGCAACTAGGAGAGTTGGAGTATATAAGATAGAAGATGGCGGTTACTATATCGTAATGAATGTAAGGAATTTAGCAAGCTAACAACGATTTTAGTGAGTTAGCTGAAACATTTAGCAAACTGATTGAACAATTTAGGGAATATCTTGTATCTTATGTCATCGTTGTTGTGGTAGCATACTCAACTTATAGACAATAGCGAAGATTGTAGTAATTCATTTTAGTTTCGGGAAAAAAACACTCTTTTGACGCACCTTAAAATAATTTACGTTTGTACATTTTATAACGATTGAGCATAGACGCGCATTTTCGATGGTTAAGGTTTTGACAGTTCAGTTTCAACACTCGGTGTGGAATACGCGCACAAAAAAACATCTTATTGTTTCTCGTATTTAAAATTCGTTTGCTTCGACTAGACTGGCTATCCGAGTATCTTTGCTTTAATCATGTAGATGCTAGCCTTTAACTCACAGTATTCACCAGCAGAAAATCCAAATAATTGTCCGCTCAGTAGGTAGAATATCTACTATCTTCCGAAAAGTGGTCGATTGCGTTTTTTTATTGAAAATTAATGTACGCGGGAATGCCTACGGAAGTCCCCTGGGACAAGAAAGGATGATGCATGAGGGCCATATAACCACGTTCGACGACGTTAAATACTGCCGCTATCGATTATACAATAAGTGGCTGACTTTATACTTCAGCACATTTATTTATGGTTAGAATGCACTAAATAGGTTACTGCTCAGTTTTAGGGTCTGCAGCCAATAAATATTTGGTAGTCAAGTGAAAGTTGCTTTGTGATCGAAAAGATCCCCTTTAGTGTCCTGTGAATGTCTGTATAGCTAACCACTATCCCAAAATAAACAGCGTGCCGTTAGGGACCGTTACTCATAGGTGTTTGACAAAGCCGAGACAATCCACTCAAAGACAGTATCCGTTGCTCAAGTCAATCGGTGGTCAAAACCTACCTTTGTGTAGCCGTACTAATGTTTCGTATTTGGCTCTCATTTTCTGGCAGGCTAAGCTGATCTAGGCTGGACCACGAGTCATCTCATATACAAGCGAGCAGGCATAAAAACCTCGTACAGTCGTATAATTGCTCGGCTGAACGTGCTCTCCACTTTAGCTTTTTGCAAGGGCTCCTGTTTTCTCGTCGCGTTTAGAAAAGCAAAGCGACATAAGGTGCATTTTTGCACCGGGGAGAGAGTCTCGATGCAAATTTGCCGGTGACAGCTAAGGGGAAAGGATGAAACCGCGCATAAAATACGACACTTAATGCAGAAATAGAAAAAATGTGGATATGGTAGGTAGCTAGAAATTCGTTCGGTTGATTTGAGTCAGCCAATTGGTGCGATTTCTACTCATAACCGATAGTAGGGGAAAGGGGAAGCGGGCATGCGGGTAAAGATAAAGATGCAAAAGATGAGCCGGCGATTTTGGTCAGTTATATTATCGACAAAATTAGTTATTTAATAGATTACCTCAGGAAAGAGGGCTATAGTACAGACATTGTGAAAAATAAACTATGTCTAATATGGTAAACAAAAATGATTCAGCAAGAAGAACTCTTGTTTGAACGTAAATTACTACTACTCATCAAATACTGTTGATTTAAGACATATGTATTTTGCTCATTTCAATTATTTAACTAATCTCTTATCTTTCCAAAGAGTTGTCTACTCCAGGTATGTAGTAGCAAACGTCCGATACTTGTCCAATGAGCGTTATCCTTCGTATAGCATCCACTGATGTCCATAAGCATTGTTTTTATTATATGGCGTAATTTCAATAGTTCCATAAGCGTAAAGCGATAATAGTGCGCCGCAATCGTCAAATGATGAGCGAATACTAGTAATTTCGTAATCATATAGTATTTTCTTTACAACCAAGTGATTCCAAGCCAATAATTTGTAAACGTTTGCTACCCTCTTCCCATCCTTTATTAAATTCCATTTTCAGTTCGTGACTGTTTTATGCCCCTGAGTTTGTTACTTTCGCTTTCTGGAAAATGACTTATATCTGGTAGCATTCTTTTTTTGGTAGGTATTTATTGTAAACATCATAGATTTTCCGCACTGAATATCACCTGGATTCTACTTCTGTTAATAGACTAACGTCTTCTTTTTTAATGTAATCAGTAACATTCTGAGCCTATTTTTCTGATTCTCTTCTGATTTGCCGGATTCCACTGGCATTACTAACGGTATTCGTAGTCACGACATTGTGAATATCAACCTGCGTCGACAACCCGACTGGTTTATGGAGCTCAACCCCGCTGGAACTGTGCCAGTCCTCGAGCTTTCAAACGGAACTGTATGTTATTGTAATAAAGCATGTCTTATTTAGTAATCCAACTGGTGCAGACCTCGGTTGGGTAGCTAGGCTAAGTCTAGTGGACTAAACGCGTTTTACTACAAACTTCTCTGGTTATTTGTACCACTATATATTGACATTTATTTGGCTGTCTACTAATAATCAAGAAAAATTGCGGAAGAAGCGAGAATCAGAAAAATTGATTTTTCTCGGTCCTCTGCCGCAACTGGCTCAGTTAAATTACCAACATTTTGCAAACCAGTATAACTATTCTTAGGTGTTTTGCGAACAAAGATTTGCTATCAACAATTACGTCTCAGAAATTGTAAGCCGAGATGCAATCAAGTACTTGATCGAGATGAAATTACATAGTCACAATAGAACTTTTCTTGAGAATTAAAGTATTCGAAGTATTTTGTGGTAACAATTGTTTCTAAATTCAATTCGACAGATTGTGATCGATTCGATGCCAATCGTGGAGCACATCGAAGGAATGGGTGGCGAAAGTTTGTACGCAAGCAAGGACGAAGAGGTCGCATTCATTGAAAAATCCAAAGGGGTACGTCTGATATAACATCTGCACCTCGAATCCACCTTCCAACTCTCTCCAACTCAGGACGTGATCTGCGATTAGTATAAGCAGCAACTAAGGTGTTTTGAACGATTAGGCCGCTGCGTAGGTAAAGATAAATAAAATCGCGTTTCTTATGAATTAGCGACGGAGTGTCTCGAACTTGAGACACCTGCACTGAATAGCACAAATCTACAGGTAAGGCGGAAAATTCGGTTGGGTAGTCGTTCTGCTGGCAATGTGGACTGAGTCAACAGTTTAGTGGATGGAACCTAAATTGCTTTCACTGCTTCATGGCACTCGCAACTTGTGAGAGTTTTACAAAGTGTAGAACCATTCCAAAACGTTACAAACTCGCAAATGAGTCAGCATCGGTGTGTTTGCAAACATTCTTGTAAAGCTTGTCAATCTAATTCATTATCAATTTACAATGATTTGTGATTTTGCAGTTGTTCAAGGCAACGTGCGACTTGGTACAGGGAAAAAGCGCAAGCGATCTTTCCACTAATACATCTGACGAGTACCATAATAATATGAATGAGATTGAGGCCCACCTGAAGAAAAAGGGCACTAAATATCTTTTCCGCAACGAAAAGCCCAGTGAGTAAATACAAGAAAAAAAAATTGTATCGTGTAATAAGTCAGGAAGTACGCTATTAAGCCATGCACCAGCTAAAAATGTTTATGGCCAATATGTATGGCTAAGCATTTCTTGCGATATTTTTCACGTGAATAAACAAAAGGTATTTACCATTACACGTGATTAAAGCTCAAGCTACCTGCGGTTTGCACGTACTTTCTGAACATTTTGTATTCGATTAACTTTCAGCCCTTATCATTCTGATCCGGTATCATCCATCTTCTAGCTAGGTTATCGGTTTCAATAAATCCAGTGGGTGCCTAATTCACCAATCTGCTAAGCTAATATTCCCGAGGCTAAGTAACGTTTACCTTGCGGTTTTATTAATTATCGTTAAACTCAAGGCATGGCCGATTTCGCCGTCTACCCACTGCTCAACGAAGCCCAGTCGCTTTGCGATGTATTACCTTCACTTATCAAACCCGTTGACATGGGAACTCATCCGAAGGTAAAAGAACATCTAAACGGGGTTACCGAATGTCAGTATAATCATGGGATGCATTGAGGATACGACTTTTGTACCTGATAATACTCATAATTGACAATGAAATTGAAAAATTTGTCACAAATAGGTCAAGAGGATCGGCAAGTCTCATACTTTATCTGCAAACCCAAATATATCGAAAGTAAAATATATACAGAAGATGAAATATAACAAATTTAATAGGCAAAATATCATAGATGCGCGAAGAGTTGAGAAAACGTATTAGCGAATGATATAACCTGTCTACCTTCAAACGTATTATGAGCATAAATATATCTTGGTGTATGGTAGCTTGCTAGATCGAAAAATTCAAACGTTCAAATCCACCGCCAATGATCATATGAACCAGGTGCTGCAGGAGCCATTTCATTAAGCACAAACATAAGTTATGCGAAGTATTCAGCTATTTTGAGGTAAGCGATCTATCAGAGACCATTCCATTTTTTTCGTTACTCAATTTGTTGTCAATACATCCTCTGTACTCAATATTCTCCTGTTTCGTGCAGCTGTCTGAATGGATTGACGCAATCTCCGCCACCGAGTGGGGTAATACATATGTTGACTACTTTGACCTCGTCGCCTTTAACAAGAGCCTGATCATGGACAAAGAATACAACTACAACGAAGGACTAATGTAAACAATGTGAAACAAAAGTGTTTCACCGAATGCAAACGACACCGCTGCGAGTGCGTGCACAGAGACTCCGCAAACTCATTACAACCATCATAACCGCACCATCATAGCACACCGGTATGCTACTGCCTCTACTTAGGTATAGACAGCAGAAATGACAGCGAATGTGTTGCTCGCCTACTATAAAATTCTGAAAGAAATTAGTCGACCAGTTTACAACCAATCTTGTCGTTACAAGTCCAAAACACGCATGTTCAAAATTACAAACAGACATGACTTAGTTATATGTTAGAATAGAACATAAGTTGAAAAGATAAACTCCGTATTGTTCGCCCGTCACACGTTCGGCGAGAGTCAACAGCGTTTTGGACAGTTGCGTGAGTATTTGGGGTTTAATTGGACTTCGACAATTTGATACAGCGTTATGGTGTGAACTAGCATTTATCGTAATCTAAAATTTCAATTACGGCACGACGATATGGCGCCATTGATTTCACCTCAAGTATAATGATTAAAAAATTGTTGTTAAGGTAACAGACATTTCACTCTACATTATTGAAAAACATCAATAAATATATCTTTAATGTGTCAAACAAATTTTTGTATTCGCTTATTAGGTCTGTCATGATCAGCCAACGTGATTTGTCTGATTGGAAAGTACATTTGAATCACGAGCAGAAATATTGCGATAGTTGGATATTATTATGAAATGCTGTACGTGAATTTGAAATCCGCAGGTTAGAATTACGTAAGCTTTAAGAAGCACTAAAAAGAAGGCCCTTTCGTTTAAATTCCAATTGTACCCTATTGAAATTGACTTCTCAGAAAAAGATGTCTAATTGGGTTATTTTTAAAACTGTACCGTAATCTTCAAAAAAAAGTCCATTTTAAAAACGTAATAATTTACTAGCTATGTGAACAGTAAGTAGCCTATAAGGAATATACAAATCACGAGTCAGATGTGAGATCAACTTCGTGTTGCAATATATAACTAACTTGAGAACTTTACGATCATACCTAAAAACGACTTTCCTATTTGTAAGTAGATCTTTATTTTCTTTCGTCATACAACGCTTGTGTTGTTACTCCCCCTGACGTGTAATACAGAAGTATGTTTATATTATCTCACGGAGCAATATAAAAATAATGTTTTTTTGTAATAGGGCCAGCGCTCGTAAATCATAGCACTGGCTAGATAACTGGATAGCAGAGGCCTTCCTTGTGAGATTTGATCAAAATGAATGCGATATTAACTGAGCGGTGCTTATATGCTAACACAAATACTATTATTTAGAATATTTTTGGGTTAAAAAAACGGGGTCTCTCTTTTTGCGACTAAAAATTTTAATTATAAGAAAGGCTTCAGGCTAGTGATAACAGAAAAAGGAAAGTAAGGTCAACCCTAGTCTTTTTCACATTTTCATGACCTCTTTCCAAGTTGGGTTTGGGAGAACGTTAAAACTAGCAAATATAAAGCTACAATGTATGTTACAATACAATTTAGCTCATGTATTGTGTTATAGAGCCGATGTGATTTGCAGTTATTTATCACAAGAACTAGTAGTCGATAATAAAGGCTATGAGATCATTTTTGGATGATCAAATTGAACGAGGCCAATTTTTATGTTCTGACGATCGCATTGAATGTTGAACCTCTGTTTGACGATTAGTGGTTTTTGAGAGGTCGTAATTTCTTGTTGAGAAGTTTCAGTAGCCCTCTGAGCTTAAATTTTCCTCTTCATGGATATATGCGCCCCGACGCGGCTTAAAGAGCTGCCTGTGCAGCGATACGAAATTCGCAAGCTCAATAAGCAATTCAGTTGAACTAGCTCTGAGCGAAATACGAACTATGCAAAACATGTTTGCCAGCAGCTTAGCTGATTTTTTCGGGTTCTATCGAAAGAGTCCTTTACGTTAATGATCGAAAATTATAAATAACACCGTAAGTAACAATTAACATTATCTAGTTAAATTCTTCTATGCTCCACCAACGTCCTGAAGTTGTCTAAGTCGGATAATTCCTAACGGTCTTGGCAGCTTAACTTAAATTTGCCAGTACAAATTATCTCAACCATGAATAGTCTAACAACGGTTTTTGATTGCACATCGGAAAAAATTTGTTGTAAGAACAATACATAATGCACGTATAATTCTTTAAATAGACTTGATGTTTGCGTTTGCATGCGTATTGCCCTTATAATTTCAATTTGAACATTCCATCGTACATTTCTAGAAATTTAATTACTGAAGTCAAAACCTAATTCAAAAATAACAGCAATTGAGACGATATACTTAAAAAAGATAGAAATTGTACTTCAATCGAAACAACTTCAACGATACCTAAATCATGTTTGATGATTGCGGTTTTCGATGTGCATTAGTTCCTGAATCTCATTTGGTTCTTCCAAATTTCGAAGCTTCTTATTTTGTTCTTCCTTTGTCGTAGAAGGCAGCGTACCGCTAGCATCAAGCTGCGCCATGTTCAACAGGCTCAGATGCAGAGTCCGAATTTCGGGTGTGATAGGTCTGTCACGTTCACCATTTTTACGCTTTCCATTTTTTTTGTGAGCAATCGGACTTTTGTCGTAGTGCATCTACAAGACAGAACCTTTCTGATGTCTCTGTTCCAGTTGGCTTTTTAGATAGAATGTAGGCGTTTAGATAGGTACATCGAATGTATATATATATATATATATATATATATAT